>PISX010014066.1:0-54408 GCA_004024625.1 Mellivora capensis | reverse complement strand
CCTGGGATAGTGCCCTGCCTGGGAGGCTAAGCAGGAAGCCTGCTTCTCCCTCTCCCTCTGCTCCTCCCCCTGCTTGTATTCTCTTTCTCTGTTAAATAAATAAAATCTTTTTTTTTTAAGATTTTATTTATTTATTTGACAGACAGAGATCACAAGTAGGCAGAGAGGCAGGTAGAGAGAGAGGAGGAAGCAGGCTCCCTGATGAGCAGAGAGCCCGATGTGGGACTCGATCCCAGGACTCTGGGATCATGACCTGAGCCAAAGTCAGTGGCCTAACCCACTGAGCCACCCAGGTGCCCCAATAAAATAAAATCTTTTTTTTTTTTTAATTTCTTTTCAGCGTAACAGAGTTCATAGTTTTACACCACACCCAGTGCTCCATGCAATGCGTGCCCTCCACAATACCCACCACCTGGCTCCCCCAACCTCCCACCCCCTGCCCCTTCAAAACCCTCAGGTTGTTTTTGAGAGCCTGCTTCCCTTCCTCTCTCTCTCTCTGCCTGCCTCTCTGCCTACTTGTGATCTCTGTCAGGTAGATAGATAGAATCTTTAAAAAAAAATCAGAGAAAGCTTCATAAAAAAAAAGATTATTAAGTTCAAATTTTATCCTTCTTTAGTAATTTACAATATGCCATGTGGTTTTTACATATTTTACCCATCCAAACTGGGACAAACTTTTTAAAGAGTCTAAGGTAATATAATCACTTAGATGGTGGTTGTATATAACACATACTAAATAAATAATTAAATACTATTATTTCTAAGAGCCCTTTAGATAGAGTGGCTGTTTTTTAGCAAAGTGAATGAAATACAGAAATCACCTGTCCAGTATCATGCCATAAGGGTGGAAGAACTGGGAACTCCAAGCTTGTGCATTTGTCATAGTAAGTTAAGATTGAATATAGCTTCACAAGAAACTTTTTTAAAAATTATTTTTAAAAAAATATTTTTATTTATTTATTTATTTGACAGAGATCACAAGTAGGCAGAGACGCAGTCAGAGAGAGAGAGGAGGAAGCAGGCTTCCTGCGGAGCAGAGAGCCCGATGTGGGGCTCGATCCCAGAATCCTGGACCATGACCTGAGGCAAAGGCAGAGGCTTTAACCCTGAAACTTTTTTTTTTTTTTAAAGCGGTACTTTCTTATAACATTACATTCCCAAATATATTTGATTCCGTTCCTCCTTAATACATTCAATATTTGATACTGTAAGAAGAGATGGAAATGCCCCAGATAGACTTTGTTATAGTCTACTTTGAAAGAAATCTTCTGGAGTATTGAAAATAAAGTCTTTTGGGGAGAATTGTGAAAGGTGATTTGTTTTTGCCTAGAATAATGCTGCTGTTCAACTTATAGTCTTGAAATCTGTGGAAGCCACAACTCAAAATGACTCATCAAATGCCATAGAGACAGTGAGTAGAAATATTTTGAAAGATACTACCTGAGGGGTTTTGCTCTGAGCCCAATTATGAGCAGACAGGCTTGGTCTGTGCCTCCCCATGTATTCAAGGAGTTTATGGCAGCACAGAGACCTTAAATATCAGCAAATTTGATAGAATGGATATTCAATTAATTATAAAACAGTATGCATTAGAGAAATGCTTATATGAACATAATCTCAATTATCTATACATGTATAATTTTGTGGATTAAGATAATTTTTAATGCTGTGATTATAGTTTTACTAAATATTGAGCATATTCCTGGAGCACTTCACTTTATTAGTTTGGTGAAATACATTTAAGAAACACAAATTCATGTAATACAAATAAAACTAAAACATTTGAAAAATCAAAAAAAAAACAAAAGAAACACTGGTAAGTATTCAAAAGGCCATGAAGTTGGATTTATTTGTTTCAGAAAAAAAATATTTATACCTCTATCAGACAAAAATCATTAAGTTAAGAAGTAAACAGGTAACTTGACTAAGTATGAAACTGGTAATCAACAGTTAACATTGGTTCAGCCTTAAACTTAGTATATTCTTGTACATAATCCTTAAATAGGCATTGCTCCTGAATGACACTGAAATAATGGGCCACCGCCTTTGCACATTATGTCCAAGTTTTAGAAATTTTTTTCTGATGCTCTAGACTTCTATTATTTGTTTTCTTTGCTTTATTCTGGTTTAGTTTTCCTTGGGCAAATGCATTATATTATCAGCACTTCTTAGGTTGAAAAGTGTGCCCTGGTTTGAAATGGAGAAAGATTGCCTGGTGCTAACAAGTTAAAGTTTATGAATAAATGCGACCTTGGATGAAATTTAGCCTTTATGTGATAAGAGAAAGCCCCCGCTGCTATCTCTGAATATTTGTCTCTAAAATATTAATCACAACTTGGCTTAAGCATGCAAAGTGACAGCTGTGTGAAGTTGGTTTTGTGCCTTTTCCTGTACAAAAGTAAAATAATCAGGGCAGGTTTAGCAATGTTTGTATTTTATGTTAAAATACTGGCTACCATTGGACCTCAAGTAGAGAAACTGGTATTGGTGACCATTTTTGTTCCCTTATAAATCCAAGGTTCTATAATATCATAATTTCTAAAACATATGGCTATTTCCACAAAAGTAAAAAATTCATCTACTTCCAATGAAAAATAGCTTAATCTATTATAGATCTTTTGTTAAATATTAGTGAGATGAATCATTGCTTTATTTCCTTTTTATTTTTCCCTTGCCAATAATATTCTTTTCCTTTCTAATATTTTCCTGATAACCTCAACTTCTAGAACATTCCTCATAGCAAATCCAGTCTGCTGCAAAGAAATTAATTAGTATATTTAGAGGGTCTTGTGAGATAACTAAAAAAATTTCCTCATTTCCTCATCAGCATTGTCCTTCTCCAAATCTAGTATGACAAAAGAAAAGAATTAGGTGATAAAAAGAGAGAATTTCCAGTTAGTAAAATTAGAGCATCTAACCCATGAGATAAGTGTGATTTATGCTGTTCCATGTCATAGAGCCTTGTCTGGTCTAGCCCGTTCATTCTGCAGTAGCAAAAGTAGACATAGATCCAGAAAGCCAAGGTCACACAACAAAAAGTGGTTTCTAGAACATGTGTTGCTTCTCAGTAGGTACAATACTATGTATTTAGGAAATTAGCCTTCATAATCATATTTCTTATATATATTTTCAACAATCCCAGAGAAGAATGTTACATTTTGTTTTCTTGAAACAATAATAAGATGTGTTCTTCATAGTTATTATGCATACCAAGATTGAGCTTTATCAGTTTTAATGGTGAGTTATGTGTATGTATATAAGGTAAAGACCTTTAGAAATCTACTAAGCATTCTGATACATTCTATGATTTGGTTGATAAAGGAAAAAAAAATATATTCAAGAGTCTCATGGTAAGTGACTAGTTCTGTCTTAGTAAGATAAAGTTCCCAATGGATCTTTAATTGTCATCTCCAGTTTTTCACAAGGAAGTCCCTCTGCTCATGGCTGCACAGGCTTAAATGCTATATTTAATCTGTATTAGTGTACAACCAGAACTGACTTCATGGTTTCTATTGCTTTTGCCAGAGGGGCATGTGTTCATGGTCAACATGGACAGCTGTCATTTTTTTAAATCAACTTTATTGAGGTATAATTTCCATACAATGAAAGGCACCCATTTTAAATGTATGGGTCAATGAATTTTGACAAATGTTTACACCAGTGTAACTATCATCACAATCAAAATGCAGAACAATTCCATCAACCTATAAAGTTCAGTGACAGCCATCAATTTTTATTTTCATAGAATGCTTGCTTAGACACTTGGCCTTTTGCCTGTCTCAGATGGTGCTGTTAATCCAGCCTTGCAGGCTCTGAGGATCCTTTTAAAATAGAGCACAGGTGTGAATGTGACACAATAGAGCTCGGGTCCTATTTTAAATGACTGAATCATTGCATCAAATACTGTATTTTGCCTTTGGCAGTAGTTCTTATTTGAAGTGAGCCTCCTCACATACACATCTAATTCTGTGATACTGCTTGAAATAGGAGGAAATGCCTTCCCAAATCCTTCTAATGATCAGTTTCTGCCCTGAGGCTAAAAAGCTTATGCATATTACTAGTTATTAAAGCAGGTCATCCCTTTTTAGAAAGATGACTCGGTGGTTTGGTTTATCTTATGGTCTCAAGACCTCATGTCGTGGGTGACAGGTGCATTCATTTTATAGGTGTGGGGTTGCAGAGCCACCACTACAAATGTTGTTTACTTAAAATCTCGATGACAGAATCTTAGTTATCCTTCCTTTGGGCCTCTGGTGAAGTTTGAGTGGTGATCCAAAAGACTGAAGAAACAGGCTTGTATTGATGGGCCTAGTTAAAGGACAAAGACTATTAAAATTATACAGAAAATAAAGCAGCTGGTTATTCCTATGAAGTAACTGTGTCACACATCTCTTAAAAATTCCATTTTGGGGGGCACCTGGGTGGTTCAGTCAGTTAAGTGTCTGCCTTTGGCTTAGGTCATGATCCCTGGCTCCTGGGATCGAGCCCGGCATCGGGCTCCCTGCTCGGCTTCTCCCTCTCCTTCTTCCTGCTGCTCTGTCTACTTCTCTCTAATAAATAAATAAAATCTTTTAAAACAATTTTCATTTTCTTTCAGACACCTTTGACTTGCTTCCTAGAAAATAAAATCAAAATATTAAAATAAATACAAATAATAAATCAAGAAAAATAACTTTCACTGATGTCATTCCATTGGTTATTGGAAAAGCTTCATTAAGTGCTATTCTCAAACTCCACTGATTCCTGCTTCCTTTCTTTATATTTTTTAAAAAAATTTTCATGAAGACGATCTTATTACACAAAAAGAGGAAGGAAAAGAACATGAAGTCAGATAACTTGATCTATTCCCATCAAATATTAAGCTGTTTCATGTTGACTGATCAATAGTTTGAGACCTCTATGAGTCATTGAGGCCTCTCCAGAAAATGCGCATTCATGAATGTTTTGCACTGATCTTAAAGCTAACTTGGAATGAATAAACTTTTAAAATGCAAACAGATAATATGTCTTCTACAAATATTTTGACACGGAGAAAAGCAACTTCTGATTATGTAGGTCCAACATTGGATTTCCCTTGGGCACTCAACATTTCTAAACTCTACTTGAAGTTGAGTGTTGTGTTGCAGATGACACAGAGCGAAGAATAACAGCCTGTCACCCTGTGGAGGGGAAAACTGAACATCCCTGACATTTTGGAAGCTGACACTGGCAAGCAAACAAACTATACATACATTTTTTATAGACTCTTCGTCTTCCTTTTTTTTTTTTTCCTCCTTTTGAGATCCTGTGCCCATTATCTAAATCTTCCTACCTTCCTTTTTACCCTTAAAATAGCCTGTCAGTCTGGGTCTTCCGGTACTAACTTGTGTCCTGGTACTTCTAACTCTCACAGCTCTTTGCAAAGCGGACTGTTTTGCTGTTTAGCCCCCCAGGTGAGCACACATGGTTTGGAGGTAAATAGTTAGGGAATAAAAGCCCATTTCTACCAGTCAGTAGCTCACTTAACCATTCTAAGCCATCCTGTCAGTTAACCATCATTTCCTTTATCTGTGAACTGGAGAAAATAATGTACCTTAGAGGATTGTTGCAAGGCTTAACAATATTTTAAGGCATATATGCATGTAATGCATGCCAGCCATTGGTATCTTTCCAGCACTGTTAATGTTACAGAATTTGTGTCCCTTTAGTGCCTATGGTTCTTGGTCATGCTGCTTCGAAGAATGAAGAGGTAGACCAGATGAACAATGGTGAGCCCCAAAGCAAAATTTCTTGTGCAAGGGTACAAACCTCCCAGAGGAGGAGGGGGGCCCAAGAGGGTTACCCTCAAAGTTTCTAAGTTGACTGGTTTTTATGAGCTCTTTTGAGGAACATTTTAAAATAATGAGAGTGTGCTGAGTCATGCCAATCAGGACTTTGGTCATGTATCTGTGTACCTATTAGGTTAATGTCCATGTGCAGATGGTCTTTTTCTGCCGACATCTGAGGGCTTAGGTCTTAACTGCCCCTGGCCCGTGATATTGACCAATGCTTTTGTGGTTAATTGCCTTATTTTAGAACATTTTGCAGAAGTCATTTCTGCAAAATCTACAAAGCAGAATGTCAGTGTGGTCCTGTCAAAACTGTAAAACAAAATGTTGGTGCTGTTTTATCTTAGTCGCCCTGACTCCATTTTGTCTTGTTGGGGACCCTGGCCCTGACTACTTAACTGTTCAACTAACATTAGTACAAAATTATCTAATGCATATGTTGCTAACTGTTCAGTGTACTTTTGGAGAGAAACAGGCAGCTCCTAAATCCATTTTAACTCCCACTTTCTACATTCTTCCAAATTTTGTTGACTAAAACCAATAGTAAATTTGATGATGGAAAATTCCGTTTGAAACCAGAATTTAGGATTGGGAGGTGAGAATAGAAATTAAGAGCTAAATCAAGACAGGTAGGGCCTTTCCATCTTTCTTAATCTCTAATAAAACAACAAATGCCTCTTTTCAAGCAGGCTAGGTGACCATCAGTGGAAAATTTGTATCTCCTTTTGGACCTCCCCCACTCCTTTCTTTCCTCTTACTTAAAAAAAAAAAAAATGTTACCTTAAAGAAGAAAATACAAGAAAGATGTTTATGTGTAGGCCTTAAAATCATGCAGACCTGGCCTTAAGAATTGTATGGCCTTGAACATACCCTCTTAATTTTATCATCTACAAATGGGAATAGATAACAGGATTATATTGGGAATTAAATGGGATAACACAGGCAATTTGTTAGCACAGCACTTGTGACTCAATAAACGTTAGTCATTAATGCTATAATGTTTATCATCACCATCCAAGGGCAACACTAGAACTACAGTATAAAGAGCACAGACTTTGATGCCAGGCAGGACTAGTGTAGTCCCTTCATCTCTTTGAACTTCATTGTCTTCATCTGTGAAATGGTTTCCTGAGAAGTCTGTTATGTGCACTAAATTCAATAATGTCCATAAAAAGCACCAGGAATGGAGAGTTTACTAATCACTAGCCTTTATCCTAGTCCAAGGGCAAGGTCAGTCAGACTTTTTACCAGGCCTACCTAGTGAGCAAGTAATTCATGAATTATTTTCCTCCTTCTGTGTGTATGTGTGTACATAAATATGTCAACTACAGTGTTACCATCCTAATACCACTATTTTTTATTTTTTCAATTTACCTTCTTGGAATACCACTATTTTTATTTTTTCAATTTACCTTCTTGGCTTAATTCCATATTATGGATCATCTTATATGACTCGTCAGTTCTTACTGTTTTCCCATCAGTTGTCTTGTTATTTTTCCTTCATACTATGTAAGCACTTATAACGTATAAAAATTACCTACTTTTGGGGCGCCTGGATGGCTCAGTGGGTTAAACCCTCTGCCTTCGGCTCGGGTCATGATCTCAGGATCCTGGGATCGAGCCCCGCATCCGGCTCTCTGCTCAGCAGGGAGCCTGCGTCCCCCTCTCTCTGCCTCTATGCCTGCTTGTGATCTGTCTCTCTCTGTCAAATAAATAAATAAAAAATATTTTTAAAAAAATTACCTGCTTTCATGATATACTTAAATGAATGTTTTTCTAAAATCTCTTCCTTTTTCTGTATGTTAATAAGTAAAGGTATATTGTCCTCCTCGTCGTCAACATCATCGTGATGAAATAACCATAACACTGTTCTCTTGTTTCAGAGCTGGTTATTATTCTTGCACATATCTAGTAAAATTCCACTTTATTATCTGTTTGACTTTTCCCATAATTTGATATCTCTTTCTTATTTGATTCTGTCATCCTTCTAGAGCAAAATTTGCTAAATGATGTCCACTGTGGCTTTCCCCTGATCACCCACATTCATTGTTTCTTTTGTCTTGTTTTCTTTTATCTTTGTCAAAACATGGGAATAATGTCCTGGTTATTTTAATTGGCATGTTTTTGCTGGTTAAGTTGAACATATTATCATTTTCTCATTAACAATTTATATTTCTTGTTTTGAAGTAGCCTCTTCAGGATCTTATTGCAGTTTTTCAAATGCTGTTTCTCACAAAAGAGAGATGATTATATGCCTTACTGGCTGTCCAACCATTTACCTTAAACTGCATCACCTAACATAGAAGCTAACTGTTTTTGGTCTTCTACTTAGAAGAAATTCAACTGATCTGTTTGGTTTTAAACATGGTTCAAATTTTACTATATCTTAAACAACTTTTCTAGTTTTCTGTTAATATGATATGAATACCATGAGGGGCAGGGAGTGTAATTTCAATGGGACACTTTCTCACAGAGGAGTCAAAGCTCACCAAATATAAAGCCATATACCTTTGGTATATTGCTGATTTTACGAGTGAGAAAGTAGAAGCCTTTATTAACAAAGTAGAAGCCTAATATTAACAATTAATATTAATTGTTAATTGTCTAAGGTCACACAATCTGATCAATGCTTATTCATAATCCCCTGGGGTATGGTTGACTACACTGGTTCTCAAAATGTGGTGTTTGCATAAGCATCTCCTGAAAACTTGTTGGGAATGCACGTTTTTGAGGCCTCATTCCAGAAACAATGAATCACAACATCTGGGAATGGGGTCCAGCAATCTTTAATTAGCCCTCCAGGCTTACCTCTAGGTCAGCCCTATGATGTTTTCTTTCTTTCTGTCTTTTTTTTCTTTATTATTCCCCCTCTGATATTTTCTCAAGTTTGAGAACCATTGGTCTTATAGAGTCCTTTCCCCTTTGGGTTCTTGCTAACAGAAACTTGATTTTGTTCACTTATCAAAAGGCATTCTATGGTGACTGGGTGGCTCAGTGGGTTAAGCCTCTGCCTTCAGCTTAGGTCATGATCTCAGGGTCCTGGGATTGAACCCCGCATCAGGCTCTCTGCTTGTCAGGGAGCCTGCTTCCTCCTCTCTCTCTGCCTGCCTCTGCCTACTTGTGATCTCTCTCTATCAAATAAATAAATAAAATCTTAAAAAAAAAAAAAAGGCATTCTAACCACAGAAGATGAGTGAAATCCTAGGATAAGCTTTCTCAACCTTGGCATTTTGAGACAGATAATGTTTTGTTGACATTTTGAGACAGATAATGTTTTGTTGAGGGGGTGGGGTGCCATTCCTTTTTTCTGTCCTCTATTTTAGGATGCATAACAGCAGTGCTGCCCTCTACTTATTAGATTCTAGTAACACCCCCCCTCCCTAAGTTGTGACAATCAGAAATGTCTCCAGGTAGTGCCTAGTGTCCCTTGGGAGCAAAGTCCCCCTTCTCCTAATGGGAACAACTACCCTGGGGGATGACTCATATTTGTTCTTATTTGAGCATCATCACTAATTCCTGATTGTCTGTGATGGAATTCAAGGCATGTGACCTAGTTCTGGTTAATGAGATATAAGGGGAAGTCTTCCTCATGAACATTTTTCTGCCCAGTCAAATTGGAGATGAGCAGGAGGAAAGCTTCTTCTTTCTTCCTTCTCTTTGAACCTTATCTTTCCTGTATACGATGCTTGGAGATGTGGCAGCATTCGCATCATTAGGGGATGATCTATAAGATCAGAGAAAACTTGTCATAATGGACCTACTACATCAATCAGTTCAGTAAACAGCCACCATCAGGTCTCCTATTATTTGAGAAAATAATCTATTGTTTCTGAAACCTTTAGTTGGTTTGTGTTACTTAAAGTTAAAACATCCTACCTTATATGTGCACTATGACTGGAGATATTGCATTTATAAACTGGTAAATGGGGAGTTAATATATATCTTAGTCCTTTTCAAATATCTAAACTGCAGCAAACTGCAAATATGAATAATATTAAACAATACTGAAGTATATAGAAAAGATAATCTGAAAGTAGGTTATGCATGAACAACATTTTCTTATGTGTTTATGTATGAAGTTTGTCTTCCAATAGCAATGAAAATGAAACTCTCCCGAAATCACATTCAGATGTCTATATTAAGAAAATTCCATTACAATAAGCTATTTTAGTGTAGAGTACTGCCTTTATACTAGATCTCAGGGGGGTTTTGTTAGTGAATATATGCCCAGGTGTCTTTGCTGTTCAGCGATAATGAAAGTTTTTTGTGAGATTGAACATCACTGAAATGTAATTTTATCTCTTTAGTGTGCATTGTTCCTTTTTTCTTTGTTTTAAAATAATTGGCCTCAAAAGTAATACTTAAATGCTAGAAGAATGGAAAGTTGTACATTTTGATTTATATACTTTGTAGTCTAATATTTGAATGAACAAAAATACAACCTCAGTGCTTATGATTTATTTAGTCATCTCTGTTTACAAAAGAACCTTTTGGAGGGTAAAAAATGAGGAATAAGTTTTGGTTGCTATAAAGATAGAAGCTAACAGTAACAATAAAAACAACAATAAAATAAAATAAAATTTTATTTTTTATTTTATTTTATTAAATAAATTTATTTTAATTTTTTTAATTTTAATTTTTTATTTTTTAATTTTATTTTTAATTTTATTTATTTATTTATTTATTTATTTTAATTTATAATAAAATAAATAAATTTAATTTATTAAATAAAATAAAAACAACAATAAAGACAACAAATAAATCAGTATTGGGTATGGATTAGCAAAGTATCTTGCTCCTTTCCTGTATATCAGTGATAAGATTCAACTCTCAGACCTAGTTAAATTAACACGACGGTCACATGAATGCATCTCGATGAAGTTGTGCACACATAACTCCATATTCATTTCTTCTCTTGCTTAGCCACAATCCCACCTTAATATTCTGAAATCTAGGAAATAAGTTACAAAGTTAGCCATAGCCAGTGCACCATACAGAAAAGAGTAAGGGGAAGGGAAGTAGGAGAAAGGAGAATTAGCTTGCATCCTTAAATAAATATGTGACACAGTCCGGAGGGAAGAAAATAGCTGCTCCAGTCCTGATTTCTGCAACTAATCATGAGGCTACAAGTACACAAAAGGATCACACTGGATCTCCTGAGTTCAATATATATTCTTTCTTTCTAAATGTTGTAAAGCACTCTATTTTCACTTGCTAGTCAAGATCAATCACCCAGGCAATGTATGTATTCCCTTTTGCCTATTTTCAATGGCACGGGCACTGTGAAATAGCCACGGGGCAGTCTCGAGGGAGCCACTGGTGTAGTCACTGATCTACACATTCTTATTTAGGTGTTTAAAAACCTCTAAAGCAGGAAAGCCCAAAGTGGCAAGTCTATTGAAGCCTGTACCTAATCAGCCGAAGTCTTGCCTTCCATAGGCTCTGCATTTCATGTGTCCTTGGATGACAACTGCAATAACTGTTTTATTACTACTTTTCATGGATTTACCAGTGCTCCATCCTCACCGTCTATAACCATAGTCATCAGAAAACTAGTCCCAGAGTCTTATTTCCTTAAGGAGCTTCTGCCTTCAATGACTTCTACCAGCCGTTTGTGTACTGGCCAGAATTCTTAATTGCAGATAACAGTCTCACTGCTATCTAGTTTAAGCATAAGTTTAAAAAAAAAAACACATTGGAGAGAAAGATAAATAGACTCTAACATGTCAAGAACATTTTCCGGTAACATATCACTAAAATGCCAACCGTCATTACTCTCAAACTGAAGCTTCTGCCGATATCATCATCATACATTATTGTATCAGGAAACTCCTACACAATTGCGAGCTTTAAAACCACATGATAATGGGAGTGCCTGGGTCACTCTGTCAGTTTAGCATCTGACTCAAGCTTAGGTCATGATCTCTGGGTCCTGGGATGGAGCCCTGTGTTCTGCTTTCCCTTCAGCAGAGAGTCTGAGGGCTTCTCCCTCTTCTTCTGCCCCTCCCCCCACTCATGCATGCTCTCTCGTGCGCGCGCTCTCTCTCTCTCTAATAAATAAAATCTTCAAAAATTTTTAAAAAATAAAACCACATGACCTCTACCACAATCAGGGAGCTCCTAGACAGGAAGTTGCTTCGTTTTAGGAAAATGATGCCTGTCATAAAATATGACGGGAGAAAAAAAGGGGGATCCCCATGCCTTTCCTCATTCCCTTCAAAATCAAAGTTTCCCATGGTTGTATCTGTAGAACCCAACTCACTTGTGTGTCTTAGTATCAGAGGAGACTAGGAAAATAGACTTTTTTTATTCTACTTTGGGAATTGGTATCTTCACTGTTGGAAACTATTAAATAATGAACTTTGGGGACAGATATGAATGACATAAATCCAAAGCATCAGTGCTTCCTAAAGGTCAGCTATTCCCCACTCAAACTTAACATGTTAGTGGAGTAAACTGTTCAGGTTCTGGAATTTCAGATTTCCCAAGCTTCTCTTTTTTTAGTTTCCATGAACATTCTTTCCAATAGACACATAGTGTCACAAAATTTCTTTTATTGACATAGGAGCAGAGATATTTCAGTAATGTCACTGATTCCCAATATTAAAGAGAAGAATCCCTTACCCATGCACCAAATTAACTTTTATTATTGTTCATACAACTATTCCACTCATTAAATATAATTGTCATTGATGACATTTAATAAATTTCCATTGACATAATTTTAAATTAAGACAATTTATAAATTAGATACTAGTTTGAATTTAATGTAAACCTGACTTCTAACATCGTCATAGACACATTTTCCCTTCTCTGCCCTGCATCTAAGATCTTAACATCTCTTGACTCTATTTACTTATTTCCATTTTTCAGTCTCTGGCATTTACTTTCTTCTGGTCACTTATTTTTTCCCCTAAGAATTACCCAACTGAATCCCCTGAACTTGGCTTCAATTCTTGCTCCAATCTGTACTGTACACCACCACAAATTTTTCACATGGAAATCTATCCATGTAACTACCTTAAAAAATATATTTCAGTGGCTCATCCATATCTAGAAGGTATCTTCCAGATAGGAAGGTAGGAATCACGTGTCCTCCATATTTTGACTCTTACCTTCCTGAACACCCTTAGCACTTTCTAGTTACCCAGGTGAACTCTAATCAGTCAAACAGAAACACTTATTTTTTTGTATATGCTCAACATTTTATGACTCTGAGCCTTTAAGCATGCTGTTCTCTTTGCTTGGAATGTCCTCTCTTTCAAACTACATATTCTTATTTTATGATCCCTTGAGAAGTCTTCCCTGAACTACCTGCCTAGGGTTATTCACTTGCTCTGTGGGGTCTCTACTCCATTTTGGGCATACCAACATTACTGTGCTCACTTCACTGTGTTGTTGTTGTTTTTTTAAAGATTTTATTTATTTATTTGTCAGAGAGAGAGAGAGAGAGAGAGAGCACAGGCCGACAGAGTGGCAGGCAGAGGCAGAGGGAGAAGCAGGCTCCCTGCCGAGCAAGGAGCCCGATGTGGGACTCGATCCCAGGATGCTAGTATCATGACCTGAGCCGAAGGCAGCCGCTTAACCAACTGAGCCACCCAGGCGTCCCTTCACTGTGTTTTTGATGGGTGATGATTGTCATTGTTCATAAACATGTGTATCCTCTCTTCAAACTGAGTTTCTAGAAAGAAGTTGCCTCATATTTTGAATCTCCAAAGGCTGGCATGGTGCCCGACATATTTTAAGCTCTACCATTTCTCGTTAAATGAATAAACGGATGAATGGTTATGGCTACCTGCTCACCTGATATTTATTTTTCCTTGTAAGCTTTAAACTCAGAGATTTTTAAACCATGGCTGATCGTTGCTCAAATAAGCTTAGTAGTATAAAGTAGCCATTTTAAGAGATTTGTGGATGTTAAATTAGCCACTGGAGGGAGCCCATATACCATGAATTTAAAGAATCATTACCACTCACAAACTATGTTAATTAATGATAATTATAAAGTAGATCTTTAAATTTAAAATAAGGTGAGTTTTGCAGTTCTAAAGTAATAAGTAAACCACTCCATGAGCTAGAAGGAAATCAGATAAAAGTCCAAATTTGTTTTGATCTGAAAGACAAGTTATGTTATCGACGATAAGGAAGAGAACAAATGGGAAAGAAATAGGAAATCCAAAAGTCAGGAGTGTTTTTAGCTTGAAACATTGGTTCAACAATTTTTCTTTGCATTTATGACAATATAATCTTTAAACTTGTTTTTTTAAGAAGCATGTTTTTCAACCAGTAATATTTGACGAACAGACCAGTTGTAACATACCTGTCTTTAGACGGTATTATTGATATATGGAATGGTTTGTTATTAACTCAGTGGCCTGAGTCACTTTCATTTTAATTAATTATTAGATAGATAAAGACATTAGATTTCTTGTTATATTGTTGAAAGTGATATAAGTCAGAAATTTTCTAGACTGAGGTAATTTTAAAGTACCATTGATATACATGATTATAGAAGTACAAAAATTGGAAAGGTTTTAAGAGATGTGAAGCACATTTCTGTGCCTAGAGACACACATACAAAGATTCTATCATTGGATCTTTCAGAATTTGCTAAGGCTGGTGGAAAGTTTTGAATGTATTAAAAAGTTGCTTTGGGGAAGCGTCTAAGGCAGTGATTGTCTTTAGATTGATCTAAAGCCCATACAATTAAAATAACTTTCCTTTGGGATGATAAAATTAAAAAAAAACAAATTCCATCTCAAGTGATGCTGTTATTGAAAGTCTGCACAGAATAGAAACTGATGATTCCCCAACTCAGGTACTAGAATGCATTAACAGCGGCTTTGATAAAGTGTGGAATGTCTCTTTAGCAATTCTCTAAGCTCTGAGACAGCTAGACAAGGGAATTCTAACAATAAGGAAATTCTAATTGGCTCTCAATTTCAAATTTCTCTACGAAGCAACTTTCAACGTTTGGACTGATGCTCTCTCTTGGCACAGCTAACATTTCAGACTTCTTGAGATAACTAATTTGAGTGAGTTCAGGAGAAAAACATTCGATGAGCTAAATTATTTGAGGGCACATTAAAACATTTAATGAGTTTTAGATTTCATAGAAATGCTAAGTTATTTATGGTCAAGCCTTTTAAAATGTGATTCATGGGGGCGCCTGGGTGGCTCAGTGGGTTAAATCCTCTGCCTTCGGCTCAGGTCATGATCCCAGGGTCCTGGGATGGAGCCCCACATCGGGCTCTCTGCTCAGCAGGAAGCCTGCTTCCTCCTGTATCTCTCTCTGCCTGCCTCTCTGCCTACTTGTGATCTCTGTCTGTCAAATAAATAAATAAAATCTTTTAAAAAAATAAAAAAAATGTGATTCATGGAGCTCATGACTCATTTTCACATATCTCTTGTGCTAGCTCCCAGACCACAGTGCAGCAGAATAAAACAGGTTGATGACATGGGCATTGATTAAGAGCCATTTGGCTGGTTGCAATGTGCAAGACACTTTTTCTGTTTGTTGGTATTTTTTTACCTGTATTTTAAATTTGGGGCCAGGTCGTCCTCACTTCTGTAAGTATGTCACTCACATTTGGAATCTGGCATATCTGTGACAAAAGCAGCTGTGGATGAGATCTGATGTCAGTCCAGTTTGTTCTATCTCATGTTCAGAGTGGTTCTAATCTACTGATATTCTTCCAGTCCTCCACCTGGAAAGATCATTACCATTTTAGATGAGAAATAGGAGACTGTGAGAGGTTACCTACTCTGTGTCACCCAGGGAGTGTTATAGTCAGCATTTGGGCTAGGCCTGTTTGCCTCTAAACTCTGTTCTTTTCTCTACTCCTGTGTTTTTCAAGCTTTTCTGATTGGAATCCATTCTAAACGTTTTACCTGTGACCAAATGCAGATACACACAATCAAAACTTTTTCAAAAAATACTTATCTTCGGGTGCCTGGGTGGCACCCAGTCAGTTAAACATCATCTGCCTTCAGCTCAGGTCATGATCCCAGGGTCCTGGGATTGAGCCCCACACCGGGCTCTCTGCTCAGTGGGGAGGCTGCTTCTCCTTCTCACTCTTCCTCTGAGTTCTGTCTCTCTCTTTCTCTCAAATAAATATATAAAATCTTTTTTAAAAAGTTCATCTTTACAATCTGTCATTTATGTTGATATTTTGCTTTCTATTCTACTTCATTTTTTAAGACATAAAATAATAAACTGATTTTATAATTCATTAATTGGTCACAACCTGTGGTTAGAAAAACAATAATCTTCTTAGGCTTTATCTTGCTGTGGGAATAAATAGTTTCTGGAAATTAACTTTAGAGTGTCTTTGACCAGTTGAGGTAAAAAGAGTAGAAAAGTTGATGGAATCAGTGTCTTTTAAATTAAATTAAATTAAAAATCCATTAGGGACCAATGTTTAGGTACTTTGAATATAAATATGATTTGTTGTGGAAGGAAACCAATAAATCTTAATCTTGATATTTTTTCAAGTGTAGTCTGAGAGAAGTCATGTTTACATTAATAAGAGTTTTACCAAATTAAATCAGTAAGAAAAATAACTATCTTAAATCAATGAGAGCAAAACATAAACAAGTCTATTTGGAGAAGTACTGTTAAAGGTAAGAGTGCATTTTGAGAATGATTTTTCCAGATTGTGACATCCTTAGAGATTTCTTGTGGAATTTATTTGAGCAAACCTAAGGCAGTCATTTACTTTTGTTTTCCCCTTGAGGTTTCTGTGCTGAACCAGCATATACATGACATTGTAGGTGTTCAAGGCTGTAAACTACAGAGTCTGAAAAGTTTAGGCATTTCTCATTCTCTGTAAGTTTAAATTTATCCATTTTATTTATTAAAATGAAGTTTTATTTGAGGTATTTTAGTTCTCTGCTTAAAGTAACATTATCATTTAGAATGCCTCCTATCCCATGATGCAGGTATTGGAACTTAATTTTCCAAAGTAAATTTCAGTTGCCCTTGAAATGAATAGGTATCATATAAGCTACAGTTGAATTAAAATGGTTATTTTACATGCACATACAGAGACCAATATCTTTGTTGCTGTTGTTAATCTTTTGATTTAATATTTTGTGATCAGCTTGGATCTCTATTTCAAAAACTATTAAGCAAACAGAGTGGAACTTTCCTAAATCACATCAATGATAGATAATCCTTCTATGGATTACTGAATTGGTGAACTAGTATGGATTTAAAAACAAGAGAAACTGACCATGTCTTCAGAATTTTAGTTATATATTATATAGTAATAATGATAATACGTTGCAAACTCTTTAATTTGTGTCTCAGATAATTAAGAAATTTCAAGGCCTCTCAACCTGATTTCAAACTGATTCTTGGGTAGAACATTAGCTGGATATTTTCCACTGCTATGAAGTCATACCAGTCATTTCGTCAATGAACAGTTACTGTTTTCTGTGTGCTAGTCTCTCTGTTTTTTGTTTTGTTTTTTAAGAGAGGAAGAAAGAGCATGGTGGGGGGGAGGGGTGTAAGGAGAGGGAGAGAGAATCTTAAACAGGTTCCACACCCAGCGCAGAGCCTGATGTGGGGCTCAGTCTCACCACATGACCTGAGCTGAAATCAAGACTCTGACACTTAACAGACTGAGCCATCCAGGCGCCCTTAGACACTCTTTGAAACACTAGATACACACATGTGAAACTGACAAAACCTATGCTCACACTATTTATCTTGTAGTTAGGAAGAACGATCATAAACAACCACATAGTAACAGTGTCTGATTGTCATGATGAAGACTTTAAAAAAACTTACAGAGTAAGGAGTTGGAAAGTGGAAAGTTGGGAGTTGTTTTACTTGTGATGGTTGGGGGGATCCCTCTGAGCAAGAGAGATTTGGACAAGTCCTACCTTTTCTTAGAAGCTGCACTTCAAGATATCAAAATAAATTTCTTTTCCTCCCCCCCCTATATCTCCAGTTCACTGTCTTTTTTCTGTGCAGGAAAGTTAGAATACCATGCATTTTAATGCTGATAAATGGCTTGCCTTTAGACATTCCTAATCACAGAAATTTCTATTTAGAATTCATTGTTGCCATGAACAATGTTGAAGAACTTTCTCTAGAAACTGCCTAAGATGATAGGATTAAATAAGAGAACACTAATGTTTGGTTGGCTTTTCATTTTATCTGCCTATTGGCCACACTGATGCCTAATTTTTATTCTTTTAAAGTAATTAAATTTTGTTAGGGAAAAAACTTTTATGTTTGGCTTATAAGCATACCTTGATGGACTATTTTATACATCCTTATTTTTGGTTGTATATTTAATAGGAGGTTGCAATTAATTTCACCTAAATCATGCTTTTTTTTCTACCCACCTTGAAGAATAGAGCCAACATGGCAAATAGTCAATGTAAGTAGAGATACTTATTAATAATTGTAGGAGAATGAGAGAATCTACAAGTCATTCAGTTCTGTGAATTGGTTACTCACGGAGGACTTCTTAATACAGTGATGGCAGACAGACCCTAAGGTGACCCCCAACAATTCTCACCTGTTGGCATTCTCATCTCTGCTTAAACCCTTCCACTGCAGTGTAAGTAGGATCTATGACTTGCTCCTAACCATACCATGTGACCAGGGGATGAGATGGCACTCCTGTGAATATGTTATGTTAAAAAAGACTCTATCTTAGCAAAATAGAGCTAGAGATTCTCCTTATGGACTTGATGAAGTAAGTGACCATGCTGGAGAAGCCCATGTGCCAAGGAACCCTGACTGGTCTCTAGAAACTCAGGGTGGTCTCTAGGAACTGTGGGTGGTCTCCAGAAACTCAAGATAGTCTGCAGGAACTCTGCATAGTTTCTAGAAACTCTAGATGGTCTCCAGGAACTCTGGATCATCTCTAGAAACTTTAGGTAGTCTCTAGGAACTGTGGGATGCCAGCTGGATCTGACTTAACCTACAACTGATAGTCAGTAATAAGCCAGGACCCCAAGTCATACAGATGTGAGAAAATGAATTCTGTCAACAACCTGATTGAGCTTAGAAGTGCATTCTTCCCTGTTTGAGCCTCCAGTGAAAATGCAGCCTAGCCAACATCTTCACTGCAGCCTTGTGTGAACTTGAGTGCAAGACCCAGCTAAGCATGACTGATTTATTAAACCATGGAAGCATTGAGATAATAAACATGTGCTCTTTTAAGCAGCTAAGATTTGATAAGTTCTTACACAGCACCAGAACAACTAATAGAAACACACTTAACTCCTCCATGTACTTTTATCTCAAGCAACCACCAACCTACAAAGTTTAAAAATGATGATGGAGATGGTGATAATCTTAACAGTGAAAACAAAAAAATAACAATAATAAAAATTGAATATTGAGTACCTACTGTTTACCAAGCAATATACATTAGATACTTTCTCTATCATTTTATTTATTTTTCATAAAAACTCTAAAAAGAAAATATTATTTTAACCATTTTACAAATAATGGAAGCAAAACTTTCTAGAAAGTTTATAAACTTGCTGCATAATGAATGGGATAGACAAAATTCAAACCTATATCTGTCCAATTCCAAGTAGGTGTGCTGCTCTGCCATTCTGCTTCAAAAATGTACTTTGCCTTCTTACTCTCAAACATTTTAGTGCTTCTGGGGACAAAACAAAAACCAGAACCAAACAAACCCAGAAACAAAGCACACAGCCAATGTGGTTTGAAGCCACAGAAAGTTCCTGGTTTCTCTTCTCTTTTGGCCTCTCAATATTGAGTCAATCTTTACTTTGCTGTGACCTTTCTTAGTACTCCTTCCATCAGAAACTGCCATGCTGCTCCCCTTGAATGCTTGGGCCATCCCACTTCATTGTCTCGCTAATTCTCTAACCATATAGCAAGCTATGTTTTCTTATATCCATCTGTGCCCCTACAACTTTTCTTAAGACTCACGTGAACCTACCGTCATTCATTCTTTCCTACTACTTTCTAGTCTAAAGAAGGTTTTTCTTTTATCTCTCAGTTTTGAGGCTCATCTATTAACTTTACTTTTTATTCACTTTTAAAAAATTTTCATTCCAGTATGTTAGGATACAGTGTTATATTAATTTCAGGTGTACAAAATAGTGATTCGTCACTTCCATACATAACCCAGTGCTCATCGTAAGTGTACTCTTTAATCCCCATCACATATTTAACCCATCTTCCCTCTGGTAAGCATCAGTTTGTTCTCTATAGTTAAGCATCTGTTTCTTGGTTTGTCTGCTTTTCTTTTTTCCCTTTGTTCATTTGTTTTGTTTCTTAAATGTCACATACGCATGAAATCATATGGTATTTGTCTTTCTCTAGCTTATTTCACTTAGCATAATACTCTTTAGTTCCACCCAAGTTGGTGCAAGTGGCAAAATGTCTTTTCAATGACTGAGTTTTATATATATATATGTGTGTGTGTATATATATACACACACACACATATATATATACCACTTCTTCATTCTTTTTTATTCATTTATTCTTTATTCATTCTTCTTTCATACACACACACACACACACACACACACACCATTTCTTCTTTATTCATTCTTCTACCAAGGAATACTTTGGCTGCTTCCATAATTTAGCTATTATAGATAATGCTTCAATAACATAGGGGTACATGTATCCTTTTGAATTGGTGTTTTTGTATTCTGGGGGCAAATACCCAGTAGAGCGATTACTGGAGCATAGGGTATTTCTATTTTGAACTTTGTGAGGAAACTCCATACTCTTGTCTACAATGGCTACACCAGTTTGCATTCCTACCAATAGTGCAAGAGGTTTCATCTTTCTCCATCTCCTTGCCAACACTTGTGGTTTCTTGCATTTTTTATTTCAGTCATTCTGACAGGTGTGCTTTGACATCTCATTGTAGTTTTGGTTTGGATTTCCCTGATGATTAGTGATGTTGAGTATCTTTTCATGTGTCTGTTGGCCATCTGTATGCCTTCTTTGGAGAAATGTCTGTTCATATTTTCTGCCAATTTTTAAATTTGATTATTTGGTTTTGGGGTGTTGAGTTGTATAAATTATTTATATATTCTGGATACTAGCCCTTTATCACATATGTCATTTGCAAATATCTTTTCCCATTCAGTAGGTTGCCTTTTATTTTTGTTGGTTATTTCCTTTGCTGTGCATAAGCATTTTATTTATTTATTTTTAAGTGGCGTCTTTTTATTATTAACGTATAATGTATTATTTGTTCCAGGGGTACAGGTGTGTGAGTCATCAGGCTCACACAGCTCACAGCGCTTACCGTGGCACATGCCCTCCCCGATGTCCAGCCCCGATGTCCAGCCCCAGCCGCCCCTCACCCCCTCTCCTCCAGCAACCCTCCGCTAGTTTCCTGAGATGAAGAGTCTCTTATGGTTTGTCTCTCTCTCTCTGGTTTCATCTTGTTTCACTTTTCCCTCCCTGCCCCAGGATCCTGTCTTGTTGCTCAAATTCCTCCTGTCAGGGAGACCGTGTGAGAATTGTCTTCCAATGGTTTATTTTTGCTTTTGTTTTCCTTGCCTCCAGAGACATATCTAGAAAGAAATTACTGTGGCCAATGTCAAAGTTCTATGCTCTATGTTCTCCTTTAGGATTTTTATGGTTTCAGACCTCAGATTTAGGTTTTCAATTACTTTTGAATTTATTATTGTGTATGATGTGAGAAACTGGTCCAGTTTCATTCTTTTGCATGTAGCTGTCCAGTTTTCCAAGCACCATTTGTTGAAGAGACTTCTTTCCATTGGATATTCTTTCCTGCTTTGTTGAAGATTAGTTGACCATATAGTAATGGATTAATTTCTGGGTTTTCTATTCTGTTCCATTGATCTGTGTGTCTATTTTTGTGCCAGTACCATACGATTTGATATCTACAACTTTGTAATATAACTTGAAATCTGGAACTGTGACACCTCCAGTTTTGTTTTTCTTTTTTCAAGGTTGCTTTGGCTATTTGGGGTATTTAGTTGTTCCATTGTTTAGGAACCATTTCTTCTAGTTCAAATTTTAGGATCATTTCTTCTAGTTCTGTGAGAAATGCTGTTGGGTATTTTGATTGGAATTGCATTAAATGTATAGATGGCTTTGGGTAGTATAGACATGTTAACATATATTTTTTTTAATATAATATTTGTTCTTCCATTCCATGAGCACGGAATGTCTTTACATTTCATGTGTTGTTTGATGTCTTTCATTAACATTTAATAGTTCTCAGAGTACACATCTTTCAGTTCTTTGATTAGGTTTATTTCTAGTCATTTTATTATTTTTGGTGCAATTGTCAATGGGATTGTTTCTTAATTTCTCTTTCTGCTACTTCATTATTAGTATATAGAAATGAAACAGATTTCTGTACATTGATTTTGTATCCTGTGGCTTCTGAATTCATTAATCAGTTCTAGAGTTTTTTGGTGGAGTTTTTCCGATTTTTTATATAAAGAATCATGTCATCTGCAAATAGTGAAATTTTTACTTCTTCCTTACCAGTTTGATGCCTTTTATTTCTTTTTGTTGTCTAATTGCTGTGGCTAGGACTTCTAGTACTATGTTGAATTAAAATTGTGAGAGGGGCCATTCTTGTCTTATTCCTGTCCTTAGGGAAGAAAGTGCTGTTAGTTTTTCCCCACTGAGTATGCTGTCAGCAGTCCGTTTTTCATTGATGGCCTTTATTATGTTGAGCTAAGTTCCCTCTAAACCCAATTTGCTGAAGATTTTTATCATGATGGGTATTGTACTTTGTCACATGCTTTTTCTGCATCTGCTGAAATGATCATACGGCTTTTATCCTTTCTGTGGATTGATGTCATATATCACATTGATTGACTTATGAAAATTGAACCACTCTGGCAATCCAGGAATAAATCTCACTTGATTATGGTCAATGACTTTTTTAAAATATATGTTTTATTTATTTATTTATTTATTTGACAGAAAGAGGGAGGGAGACCAAGTAGGGGAAGCAGCAGAGGGAGAAGGAGAAGCAGGCTCGCCACTGAGCAGGGAGCCTGATGCAGGGCTCAGTCCCAGGACTCTGGGATCATGATTTGAGCTGAAGGCAGACACTTAACCAACTGAGCCACCCAGGTGCCCTGGTGAATGACTTTTTAATGCTTGTTGGGTTTGTTTTAATGCTTGTTGAGGATCTTTGCATCTATGTTCATCAGAGATACTGGCCTGTAGTTCCCTTCCTTACTTGGTTTGGTATCAGTGTAATGCTAGCCTCATAGAATGCATTTGGAAGTTTTCCTTCATCTTCTATTTTTTTGGAACAGTTTGAGGAGTATAGGTGTCATCTCTCTAAATGCTTGGTAGAATTCACCTCTGAAGCTGTCTGGTCCTGGACCTTTGTTTGTTGGGATTTTTTTGGTGATTGATTCATTTTTGTTACTGATAATTGGTCTGTTCAAATTTTCTATTTCTTCTTGCTTCTTGCTTCAATTTGGTAGGTTATATGTTTCTAGGAATTTATCCATTTCTTCTAGGTTTTTAATTACATGTTGGCATATAATTTTTCAAAATACTCTCTTATAATTGTTTGTATTTCTGTGGTGGTGGTTAGTATTTCTCCTTTTTTCATTTGTGATTTTATTTGGGTCCTCTCTGGCTCCCTGATGATGTGTCTGGCTAGAGATTTATGTTGTTTAACCTCCATATATTTGTAGTCTTTCCAGATTTCTTCTTGTGGTTGATTTCTAGTTTCATAGCGTTATGGCCAGAAAAGATGCATGGTATGACTTTGATCTTTTTTGATTTACTGAGACTTGTCTTATGGCCTAATATGAGATCTGTTCTGGAGTGTGTTCCATGTGCACTTGAAAAGAATGTGTATTTTGCTGTTTTAGGATGGGATGTTCTGAATATATCTGTTAAATCTATCTATTCCACTGTGTCATTCAAAGCCACTGTTTCCTTGTTGATTTTCTGTTCAGAAGATCTGTCCATTGATGTAAGTGGGGTGTTAAAGTCCCCTGCTATTATTTTATTACTATTGATTGTTTCCTTTGTTTTTAACTGTTTTATGTATTTGGGTGTTCCCACGTGTTGGGTGCATAAGTATTTACAATTATGTCCTCTTGTTGGCTTGTCCCCTTTATTATTACATAGTGTATCTCTTTGTCTCATTACACTATTTGCTT
Source organism: Mellivora capensis (assembly GCA_004024625.1). Classification (NCBI taxonomy): domain Eukaryota; kingdom Metazoa; phylum Chordata; class Mammalia; order Carnivora; family Mustelidae; genus Mellivora; species Mellivora capensis. The sequence goes on along the minus strand of PISX010014066.1, from coordinate 30,463 downwards.
TAAAGTCTCAAATACACAGGGTGGCTTGAGGAAAAAGCACTTCGTTCTCTTCCCCCATACCCACTTGATCTTCTCTGTGTGTTTCTACCTGGAGGCTCTTTCTTTCTCCCCCAGGGATTTCTCTTCTCCGTAGTTACTGAGGAAAAGGAAGAGGCCACCAAATCCTATTTGATGGTTGCCAATGTAAAATGCAGTTTCTTGTGGCCTGGCAGACATTAAAAGCCATCTCCTGTTTTTGAGAGGGCACAAGGGAGGGCTCTGTTCTATTTAGCGTCCATAATCTGATTGGTTAGTGCTCTCTCCTTGGTACCCCGAACTTAGGTGAACTGGCATCTCACTTTGGGAAAACTCACCACCTGTTATTGTGCTATCAATTTGAGGTCTCAGATGAAATGAAAAACAGGTCCACTTTTAACATCCTATTATCACTTCTATTTAGCCTCTATCTACCTGCCCCTGCACCTTATTTCTTTTCCTTTTCCAGCCAACCTTTCTGAAAAATGTAGCTAGACTTGTTTCCATTTTTCTTCCATATCCTATTCAATTCACAGTTCTATCTGCTTTTTCCACAACAACACTAAAAACTCTCCTGGAAGAAATTCATTAATAAACTCTTAATTACTCCAACAATGTTTATTTCTGAGTTCTGAACACTCTGGAAATTTTGAACCTCTCTGAACCTCTCCTTCCTTCTTAAAATTCTCCTCCACTGGGTGTGGTGCATAAACAATGAATCTTGGAACACTGAAAAAATAAAATTTAAAAAAAAATTAAAAAACTCTCCTCCTATGTGCTCTGATATGCTGTTCTCTCTCATTTTCTCCATCACCTTCCAAAAGCTCGTCTTGCTCTTTCCTCCATTAAGTGCTAGTGGTCTCCAGGTTTCCCCTTTTTGGCACCTTTTTTTCTCTTTGCAGTTGAACCCAGCATAAAAGTTTTTTTCTCTAATCACTTCTAAATCTAAAGGGCCACACTAGCTCACTTTCCTAAATTCCAGATAGTCAACTACCCAATGAACATTTTCAAACTATACAATTTTGAACTATTCTTGATACAAAAATTTTGGAATCTAACAATGGAGGAAGAATTGCCTGGAATTAAAAACCTTCAGTAGATTATGTCTCAAAGAGGGGGAGCAATTATTGAGTCTGAATAAAAGCAAAAAATGAAAGGGAAATAAATTTTAATCATTTAATCACTTTACTTTAAAAGTAATTTTATTCATTGTGATGTGGTATGCTTCATGAAATGTTCGAGCTTTTTTATAATATATTAATGTGATTTCAGTTGAAATATATCATCCATTTGGAAACATTCTGTTACAATTTCTTAAAAACAACATTTAAAATCATTTTTACCAGTTTATTAAACATGATTTTTTTTCTCCTCTTTGTTTGCTTATAGTCTTCCTAGCATTATAGGAAATGGTGTTAGACATCTTAGAAATATATCTTTTCTATACATTATTTAGGAATCATCAGAGCCTAGGCCAAGTCTTAGCCACTTTGTTAGATTATTTTAAATATGATTTCCCTGTTCCCTATGCTGAATTATTATTATTCATGTTACTTATTTTATTTTTTATTTAATTTTTGTTTTTAAAAGATTTTATTTATTTATTTATGAGAGAGAGAGAAAAAGAGAGGACAAGCAGGGGAAGCAGCAGGCAGAACAGGCAGAGGAAGAAGCTCCCCGCTGAGCAGGGAGCCCAATGCAGGGCTGAATCCCAGGACCCTGGGATCATGACCTGAACCAAAAGCAGATGCTTAACCAACTGAGACACCCAGGCATTCCTACTTACTTATTTTTGCTTTCATCACATTGTTTTGTTCCTAAGCAGCTTGCAAGAGATCAAATTCCATTTATGTTGCTAAGTTTTGCCTGTTAAACATGCAGCAGCTGATGTATATAAAATTGTTATAAATATGTTCCTTTAGGGTGCCTGGGTAGCTCAGTGGGTTAAAGCCTCTGCCTTCAGCTCAGGTCATGAGCCCAGGGTCCTGGGATCGAGGCCTGCATTGGGCTCTCTGCTCAGTAGGGAGCCTGCTTCCTCCTCTCTCTGCCTGCCTCTCTGCCTACTTGTGATCTCTGTCTGTCAAATAAATAAAATCTTTTAAAAAAAAAAGTGTTTTAATATGTTCCTTTAAAACTAAACCAAACTTCTTTTTTTATGCTTATTTTCATAGCATTTGCTAGACTTACACAAATTTAAGGTTTTAGTATTGCTGTTGTTTTTCGCTCTTCTAAATTCTCCATCCAAAGTATTGTCTCTTCACTTCATAAATTCATTTTTTAATAAACTATGCCATTAAGCTGCATAGGTGTGTTTCCTTAAATGATTGCCAAAATGTTAGAATCTATTATTGGTAGTAAATAGCTAAGGGTCACACTCAGAAACAAATAGTTATTTAATACTAAATCCACAAAAAACAATAATCTTTCATGGCATTTCAATTGTTACTCCAGAATTGAGAATCTACAAACTGCAAAAAGCCCAAGTTCCAATTTCATCCTCATAAAAGTTTCCCAAAGGTAAATTTTTATGTAAATACTCCCAGAGGTCAGGGATCATTTCTTCCCACCAATAGAAGCATTGTGGAGAAACTTAAGCACCCCTAAGAAAGAACCAAAAAATGTTGCTTCCAGAGGGATATCCTTGAAGAGAAGAGGAAGGGAAGGAACATTTGCCAAGCCTCTTTAAAGAGTCTGGCATCTTATGGGGTTCCAGATATTCTAACCAAGTGGCGACACATATAATGAAAGAACATGATGCAAGGGGACCTGCAGGGACATTGTGGACCTAATCATTACCAAAGCTGAAGATGAAGTTAATGCCATTAGGTAGGAACAACTATTAAAAAAACACATAGCACATTGTTAGGTCTGTTTATGCAAGGCCAATGCTAATCATGCATTTGAACTCAAATCTCATCAATTTATCATGGTCTTTGCTAAATGTAATCCAGAGAACATTCCACAAATAATCATCAGCTGTCCATGCCTCTATTTCTTTGTATAGACACACTCCAATTGGATATGGACAAGAAAGCATTCTAAGATTTAACCAGACTAGGCCTACACAGATTCATAATTGTAGAATTTGGTATGTTCGTTGTTGTTGTTGTTGTTGGAGTTTTGTTCGTTTGTTTGCTTGTTTTGAGCCCTCTATCCCACATCTGCCTGAGGCCCAGATCTAGCTAGTATGTCCACAGTCATTGTGCAGTAAATTGAGTGTGACCTTATCTATGCCGTGACTCACAGGTGAGAGGAGTTTCATCCATCCTCCAGCTGTAACTTTAAAGTACAAAGCTGAACAGCCTTTGTTAAATAGGCAGGCCACTACAGGATTTTCAGAGTTGGGGGTGAGCCAGGGTCAGTGCGTCCTGGTCAATGTTTCAGTGGCACTTAAAGAAAAAAAAAATACGTATAAATATATATAATGGTTAATTTTTTTATTCAAGTATAGTTGATGCATAATGTTACAATGGTTTACAATGGTTACAGTACTGCATAACATGGTAATTCCACAAGATTATACATTATGCTATGCTCACCACAAGTGTAACTACCGTCTGTCAGGATACAACACTACTACAGTATCATTTCATTGACTGTATTCCCTACACTATGCCTTTTATTCCCATGACTTATTCGTTCTATAACTGGAAGCCTGTGTCTCCTATGACCCTTCACTCATTTTGTCCACCCCCCCATCCATTCTTCTCTATTAACTATGTTTGTGCTTTGTATTTATGGTTCTGCTTCTGTTTTTGTTTGTTCATTCATTGTTATTTAGGGTTTTTTGTTTTGTGTTTCTGTTTCATTTTGTTTTTTTTATTTTTTTAGATTCCACATACAAGTAAAATCATAATATTTGTCTTTCTTATTTCATTTAGCATAGTACTCTCGGCTCATCCATGTTTTCAGAAATGGCAAGAGATCCTTTTTATGGCTGAGTAATATTCCAGTGTGTGTGCATGTGTGTGTGTGTGCACACGTGCACGTGCATGCGTGTGTGTGTGTGTTCTATCACTTCTTTTCTAACTATTCATCTATCAGTGGACATTTGGGTTACTTCCATATCTTGGCTATTATAAATAATGATGCAATGAACGTACATGCGCATATATCATTTTGATTTAGCATTTTCATTCTGGGTGGGAGGGATGGTAAATATCCAGCATAGAATTACTAGATCATATGGTATTTCTATTTTTAATTTTTTTTGAGGACTCCTTATATTGTTTTCCATGGTGGCTGCATCAATTTACATTCCTAAACAGTACCTGAGGGTCATGACCTCTTCAACACTTGTTATTTATTGTCTTTTTGTCTCTAGCCATTCTGACAGGTTTAAGGTGATATCTCACTAGTGGTTTTGGTTTGCATTTCTCAGACAGTTACTGATATTGAGCATTTTTTCATGTGTCTGTTTGCCTGTGACAATCAACTGTATATGTCCAGTTATTTGGGCCATGGCACCCAGATATTTGGCCATTATTCTGGATGTTTTTATGAAGGCAATTTTTGGATGAGAATAACATTTAAATCAGTGGACCATGAGTAAAATATATTACCTCCATGATGGGGAGAGGTGGGCCTCTTCCAATTATTTGGAAATATTAATGAATCAAAGACCCATCTCTCCTCAGCAAGGAAGAATTGTGCCAGCTGACTCCCTTTGGACTCCTCCCTGGAGTCACATTGCTGGCCTACTCTGTAGATTTTGGATTTACCAAACTTCCATAATCATCTGAACCAATTTCTCAAATCTCTCTCTCTCTCTCTCATTTCTTCTCTGTCTTTATCCTCCTATCTATACCTATGATCTAATATATCATCTATCTATCCTTTTGTTTTTTTTCTTAAGAACTCCAATACAATATATATGTTTATTATAAATGTTACTGATATAAAAGTTGTGTAGTACACAATTAAAAAAAATAATAAAATATGTAAAACTATTGTAAATTTTTTTCTTTTAAAGCAAACAAAAGCTATGTATTCTGACTCATTATAGCAAGAGATTCGACCATCATCACTCATGCTTGGTAGAGACTCAGAGGCAGAGAGGGGTTTGGGAAAGTCATATGGTAAGAAAAGGGGAAGATTTCATTTATGTTCTGGCAGAAGGTTGTTGGCATGGGGAAGCTGGTGGTGGATTCACTAGAAACAGGGCATTCTATGCGATCGATTTCAGGAGCATACTTGGCTTTCTCATATTGGTCCTGAGTTGGAAACATGGGTGAAAAGATAAGGAAGCTGGCAGTAATGCCCAAGGCCTGACTGTTTGGGACCCATTGTTGAGAGACTGGCATTTGGCTTTCTGGGTTGGTTACTACAGAGATTGTGGGTTAGAGTTCTGTTGCCATATATGTTCTGGCCATTGTATATTCATCTCTCAGAACATTCTGAAAAGAAGAGACTGGAAGTCCTCAGCCAGCTAAACACACAGGGAAAGAATATTCTAGGCCTAAGGTACAGACAGCTTTGCAAAAACAGAGAATCCTGTTTTATGTCTTGAAGGAATCATTTCAAGTTCTACAAACGCTATAAGTGGTGCAGTGATGATATTACAAAACATACATATTTAAAAAATACAACAAATTCTGTATTTTATTAGTAAAAAAAACCTCATCTTTCTACATTTCCTTTGTATTTTCCTTATTTTGAGATTGAGATTGCTGCCAGAGACTTCAACACTCTATTTTTAATCACCTCCACACATGGATGATACTCTTATATTTTAATGATACTGCCAATCATTTGAATAAAACTATTGTAAATTTTTTATAGTAAATTGATTATCATATGCTTTCTTGGCTTTTGACAACCTATTTTACTGGTAGATAGCATGTAGTTGTAATTTTAACTGAGGTTTGACAAATGGAGTTATTTCCCAATCTGCTGATTCTTTTCTTAATAGACATATTATTATAAAATCTGATATTTGAATGTGTGAAATCCACTATCAGTTTTATAAAATTCTATTACTAATACTAATGTCACCAATTCAGACTACAAATGTTTAATTATTATTCAGTTCAACAAAGAAATCAGTCACATCATTATGAACATAAATAGTTTGAAATGAAATGTTGGTTGCTTTTTTAGTTTATATTAACAAGTAAAACAAAAGGTGGAGAATAGAGATGTATTTTGTACCTTTATGTGACTGCTTTCTTGAATTGAATAATAGTTTTACAGTCTGGAAAAAATGTTCTCAATTTCTGGGCTATTCTCAACATAACAGGGACAAGCCTGACATACTTTTAAGTTAAATTAAATTAACATTTTTTCCACTTTTCTTAAACCCAGAGCAGGAGTTTTTGATTAAAGTTTTCGATCAAATGGTCAGATAATAACTGTTTTAGGCTCTGTGGGCCATGTAATCTCTGAATCTCAAATATTCAGCAGCCAGAAGATATGTAAATGAACATGGCTATATATCATTAAACTGCATTAACAAAAATGGGTAGCAGGTTCAAAGGTCATACTTTCTGATCCCCCTAGTCTAGAAATCAAAAATCAAAGTAATCAAGCCTTGATGTGTTGTGTTTGGTGATGTCTTTGGTGTATGCACTCCATCAATGTTGATTTCAAGCTATCAGCATTATGTCACTGAATCTATAGTTGGACAGAGATGTGCAGTATCACAACATTGTATAGTATTTCCGCCAGATAGATACAATACCCATAAATAACCTCAAGAAAATAGATAATAATAAAATGCATAAAACAATTAGAACTGATGAGTTCTATTTATTACTTTTGTTTTTAATATAATTTAATTGTAAGTATATATAATCTAATATGCAATATTGGCTCTGTTGAACAACTGGCTTGCAAAATTCTCGAATATTTAAGAATTAGCTCTTGTGAAACAATACAAGCTGGCTTCAACACACCACTAGCCAGGGTCAAGAACCAGCTTAAAATCTGGGTCAAGGCCATGAAACTATCCCAGGGCGTAACTATTGGGTAGAAACATAGATACAAGATGGAGACATTAGGTGGAACACTCAAGTAGCAGCAACAATTAAGGGATGCTTTACTTAGGCAAAACTACTTTAAGAGTTACCTACTGATTTTCAAGACACACTCTGTACCCAATGCAACTGATAATTTCAGTTTAGCAACATTATGGAATTAAAAGAATTTTCTGATTTGACTAGAGAAAATTATTATTATTTCAAATGCTACTTTTGTGGGAAAATAAATCTCAGGTTCCAAACAACCAACTTGACAGGGACCTTTTTAGAACACTGTGTTTATAACTTATAGACTGCCTGTGTATAATACAAGTAACAGGGTCATTTTTGTGTGGGTAAATTATAGTTTGCCAAAACAGTTTTGAATAGAAGTGATAGAATTGTTGAACACTACATCTGAAACTAATGATGGACTGTGTTGGCTAGGTGAATTTGAATTAAAAAAAATAGAATTCATAGAAATCGTTTTACCAAGTGTTGAATTTAGTAATCCTAATTTTTTCTTGCCAAATGGGAACAAGCAATCAGTAACAAACCCTCAGTCTTGCTTTCCCCTCTGCAGACCACCTGCATCATGATTCTGTCTCTTGTGCTCCTCCTTGACACTTAAAAGTCTTAGCATTCCTTAATCACATACAGTAAAGATTCCATAAAAGATTGCGCAAATTGATTCTCTTTGAAAGACCAGAAATTTGACTAAGTGTCTATGATTTCCTGCTGAGGATAGAGAAATAGATGTCTCAATGTGAGACCAATTGTTCTTACCTGTGTTTATGCCTACATTAGCCACTGAAAGAACTTCTAAGGCAGTGATAGAAATGCATTTCTTTAATGAACAATCACGCTTCCCGCACTTATAAATTCCATCCTTATATATACAACAATGTGATGAAATATAGTAAAAATGGAACGATCATTCCTTTAATCAATATGCTTTATTTTGCTGTATAGAAAGCATTGTGCATCACCAAAACCCATTTCTCATCATTCATGGTTAACTTATTTAAACTTATGCCATTCCAAGCTTTAGGAATCTTGAAAGCCTGCCAAACTGTATGTGTCTATCCATATCATAAAATAGCATGATTGATAATAAATGGTAGATTCATATAATCATACATTTTTATATAGGACTATTTATCATAAAATTTCATAATCAGGTAAAACCTCCTCATTTTACAGATGGGAAAACAAAGACCTAGAATAAATAAGTGACACAGTCAATTTAGCTAGACACTTGTCTGGTTGGAAAAACAATTTTATTTATTTTTCCTTTTGTGGGAGGAAAAAGGAGTTTGTTAGTTTTTTTTTAAAGATAAATTATTTTAAATGATACATGCTTCTAACTTGAAAATCAATTTGACTTTTCCCCCATGAACTAATTCTTGTAGAACAAATGATTACAAAATAAGAAATAGGGTCCTTGATGAGAAGACAAACTATAAAGACATTATCATAAATCTAGGCAAAATGGTGAGATAATAATCTTATCTCCATCCAAACTAACCCGTGGATGATTTATGGTGTTTTCTTATGACATGTCTTTAATATGGTGGGAGACAGAGCATAAATCTGTCACCTCCAAATAACCATAAATAATATTTATTTTCAGAATACTATTTTAATGAGGGTTTTGTTAAATAGTGAAAAGTATTAAGTTGTACTCCATCCTCCAGAGTAAATACTCTTAAGTGTAAACACTGTAAGTTAATGTTCATAATCACTTTTACCTTTATCTAAAGGCTCTTGAACACTGTTTTGAGGGCAAAGTGGAGGAAGTTTCCAACTAGCTGTTCTCTTAATAATAAAAAAAAAATGTCCACAGAATTAGCAAAGCAAAACACTGTGTTGCAACTGCTGATCGCAGTTGTTCTAATGAAAATTAAAAACAGAATTATTACTGACTGTTATATAGGGCAGTCCTCAAACTTTAATGGTTGAGAATCAGGGGATCTTGTTACAGTGCAAATTTTGATTTATGAGTTCTGGAATGGGGCTGGGGACGAGAGTGCCTGTAAGTCTAAGGAGCTCACAGGTGAGGCTGATGCAGCCCATCCAGACCGTATTTTGAGTAGCAAAATCACTCTGGTGTGGTCATTTTTGTACTTCTGTAGCCTTCAGAGAAGGCTAGGTAAGAAGCCATAATGCCATTTGAATCACTTTGGGCTTTATTTGCATGCTATTTGCATATCCATAGTAGTTTTACATTTTAAAAGATGACTTAATTTATTAGCTTTATTACTGCCCTGCAGAGCCATCTCCAAGAACTCTTTTGGCGGACTGACTTTAACAGCTCCAGGGAACATGGGAGAAGGGTTTGCTCCCCTTGCGTTTTCTTCCTTGTAAGGTGAAAACGTTAAGAAGGAAGGAAGAATGTCAACTCTGCATTGTAAGACTAAAGGGATAACATCCTGAAATGAAGTAAAGTCTCATGTATTTATGCATCCTCTGATACTGAAGTTTGTAAGCAACTTTGCAAATGAGGACTCTTTGGTGCCTTTTTAAACGTAGCACGCGGTGGCTCAGAGACAGCTATTTTGATTGTGTTTAGTTATTCCTAAACCATGTGAATATTTATTTTTTAATTGAAGTGCTGCTGTGTGTTACAGCAGCTGTGAGAAAAGTGTTGTGTTTAGACTGTGTGAAGGACTTGATACTTAAGTTAATAAATTCATCTTGAATAGCTTCTTGCCTTTGAAGAAAGGCTGGTTTACAGCAGATCAGCTAATACACAAAAGCCTACACTGTTTTAAGATTACAGTCCAGCTATTCATATTAGAAGTTATGATGACATAATTATTTTAATATAAAACAACTGTATTGAGAACATAGACAAGAAACATTTGTAAAGGTAGCTGAGAACAGGTATTCTCATCTCAAAGATGGTAATAAATGGATCCCACGTGTACTCTCCTTAGCAGACTTTCTGTCATTTAGACATTGCTGCAGTTTGGAAGAAATAATGTATGAAAACAAACACTTTGGAGTCAAGAGGACTAAACCTATTTTACTGGTGGAAGGAATGTGACAAACACAGGACTTTTTTCTCCTCTTCATGATTTTTGTGATCCAGTAAGAGGTAAATTTTTATCAGATCATTTGATGCCACATCAGCACCATTTGTGACAGGCAAAGTGTCACAGCCTTGATGTGTTTTACAAATTTGAGAGGCAATTGGGTGATGAAAAATAACAAGGGCAATTTTTTTTTTTTTTCTGCAAGTATATCACAGAACTGCTCCTGGCAGCAAGTCTTGTCCTATTGCTGTGCTCTTCAAATGGACAAAGTTCTTTATACAAAATATCTTTAGAGTCAAATCAAAATGGTATAAAATATTCTCTGTATGATGCAGAAAAGCACTTCAAATTAGTTTGAGAAATAACTGTTCTAATGTATAGTTATAAATAACTTGCTGATCTTAAGAATAAAGTGCTATATATAACAGGCTTGGTGTATTATAGCTAAAATATTTAAATCTTCTAAAAAAGCAAATATAAACATATTCATGACCCAAACATTCCAGTTCCTAATATCTACTTAGAAAATAATTTGTTTAAGGGTACCTGGGTGGCTCAGTGGGTTGAGCCTCTGCCTTTGGCTTGGGTCATGGTTTTGGGGTGCTGGGATCAAGCCCTGCATCGGGCTCTCTGCTCAGTGGGGAGCCTGCTTCCCCCCTTGCTAACTGCCTCTCTGCCTACTTGTGATCTCTCTCTCTGTCAAATAAATTTTTAAAAAATCATTAAAATAAAAGTAAAGAAAAAAATTTGTTTAAATTGAGAATGTTTAAACATTTTTTGTTATAGGATTTGTTAAGTTGGTCCCGCTGGCGATAGTAAGAAAGGCTAGGAGGCAAATAGATCCAAGAGATGGACTTTATTGCAAGCACCCTCGGGCGAGGTTCCAGAACTCACAGAAAGAGAGAGAGAGAGAGAGGGAGTGAGTTGGGGAAGTCGCGCTAGGAGGGAGTTGGCGAGGTCCTTTTATTGGGGTGAGGTAGGGCATAGCCTTGCGCCCATATAGGGTATGTGGTGATTGGAGGATATGGGGCGGGGAAAGTGTATCGGACCAGAATGAGGCATGGGCTCGAGTCCAATGGCAAGGTATGTGGTGATCGGAAGGCATGGGGTGGGGGAAGTCTGTGAGGGGCAGTTCCCAATTAGGAAGTTCCTGGGTGGAGAGTTTCAGTTTCCTGGCGGTGACGTGGAGGCCGCAGTAAGGATGGCGGGAAAGTCCGCCATCTTGGAGAGGGTTAGCGGGAAGATAGGCCATTTTGGAGCCCCGGTTTCCCAGCCGGCCCATCATTCTGACCTCTCTCTCTCTCTCTCTATATATATATATATATTGGTGTCAGAGGGCGTCGACTTTGCTCTGGCTGCTTCCTGCTGGTGGTGGGGTGTCCTCGTAGAGGCCCTCTGAAGTGGGCAGGTGGGAATAGGGCTGTAGGAGGAGTTGGTTGGCTGATACCCTTGTCATTTCTTGGAGGCGCTCCTGTAAGCAGTGTATGAGGCAGGGAGTGATTGAGATCAACAGGAGGAGTATACAGAGGGGCCCTGCCAAGGGGAGGAGCCAGGTTACCCAGGCTTGGCGGTTTAAGCCACAAATAGAATCATCTTGGCGTGTTGCTTGGATCCGGTCCTTGAGTTCCTTGACTTTGGAGGTGACTATGCCTGATTGGTTGACGAAGTAGCAACATTCTTCGTTCAAGTAAAGGCATGTTCCCCCTTTTTCGGTGGTGAGGAGATCTAGGGTGCGTCGGTTTTGCAGGGTGACAGTGGCTAAGCTGGTGATTTGGGTCTGTAGGGAAGTGAGGGAGTCTGCTATTCGTTCCATGTCCTTGTTGAGTGCCTGGGAGAGCTTATAATAGAAGTTAATGGAGGTTTCCAGACCTGCCGCCCCAGTTGCCACCCCGGTTGTTAGTCCTGCCCCTATTAAGAAGGGGAGGAAGGCAGCCCTCCTCTTCCAAGAGGTAAGGAACACCTGAGATAAGAGTTGTTCAGATGAATAGATGCTGGTGGTTGGAGACAGAAGGATGAGAGTACAATCCAAGGAATCATTGGTGGTTAGGCAGCGATAGATTCCTTTCGGGCAGGAGAGAAAGATTCCTGAGGGGGTGCAGTAGGGGAAAGTGGAGATGTGGGTGGTGTGAGATGTGGAGGAGGTGAGGTTCAGGATCGGTATGGGAGTGCCGATGGGTCCGATGTGAACTGTCTTAGTAGAGGAACTGGGTATAGGCCAGGAGTTAGGAATTGGTATCCCAATGATGTTAGTGAGGGAGGAAAAAGGAAAACAGATCCAGCAGTCTTGCCCCCCGGAGACATTCTTCCAGAGTTTGTAGCTGGAATTTAGGAGGGTTAGGGTGAGCAGTTCGGTGGAGGGTGCCCCCCGTAAGGAGTCGAGGTTGATCCCTTTATATTTGGTTTGTGCTTGTACCCGATTTAGAAGTTGTTGTACTTTCTTGAGGGAGTTGTTGCGGGTGGCCTGGTCCTGGACTCTGCCACTCCCCATCAGAGAGTCCTATTTGGGCCAAATGGGTCCAGCAGACTTTTCCAGATTTGGGGTAGTGCAGGGGAAACGGTAGGTCTGAGAAAGTTCAGAGGTCCAACAGGTTCTTCCGGGGGCATGGGGTGACGTGCAGAGGGTCGGTGTTTTTCCCTGGTAGCAGGATTTGGGCATAGAGGTATAGGATGAGAAATAGCATGAGATACCTGAGCCCCTCATGCAGTCACATGACTCTGCCTGGATCTGGGGACTCAGGAGGAGTATGAGAAGGAGCCCTAACCATGCGGAGTTTGGTGGGGCCCACCATCTGGGAGGCCCACTTACTGGCCATTCTGATAGTCCCATCCTGGCTCTACAGTGGGAACTGCCTGAGTGCCTACGGGCCTGGTGGTGTCTGTGAGATGGACTTGATCGGCATGTTCTCGGGTGGTGGCCTGGATGCGTTCCCTCTCTTCGATGGTGAGGGTAGTGGTCTGAACCACGTGTAAGTCATGCCAGGTGAGATCGTAGGCTTGGGCCAGATATTGGAACTCTTTTATGAAATTGTCGGGGTTGGCTGAGAAGGAACCCAGGCGTTTCTCAATTTGGGAGAGGTCCTTCGGGGAGAAGGGCGCATGTGCTCGGACCACCCCCTTCGGCTCCAGCCACCTCCCTTAAGAGGCAGATTAAGCTGGATGGCCGATCTCAGGAGCGTGTCTGGGCCGAAATGGGAGGGGAAGATGGGAAGTCCGACAGGTTCTTGCCGGGGGGATGGGGGCTCGACCTTGGAAAAGGCCGCTGCTGCTGCCGCCGCCGCCTCCTTCTTGCTCTCTCGGAAGGGTGTCGGGGCCTGTGGGGATGCTGGGGTTGCCGTTTTCCCCGAGGGCTCAAGGGCGCCGGAGGTTGAGGAGGGAGCTGATAAGGAGGAGGAGAGGGTAAGGTGAGGGCTCAAGTGGGAGGTCCATGAAGGTCTTCGGGTGGTTCAGAGAGAGGGGACTGAAGAGGAGGGTCTGGTTCCGCAGGTGCGGTAGGAGGTATGCGCTGAGTGGGGGGAGGGGTCTGAGCAAGAAGGACCTGAGAGGTCGAGCTGTGGGAGCACAGAGACGGCGGAGACCGTAAGGTCCAGAAAGCTTGGACATAGGGAATTCTGGACCATTTGCCCTGACGCCTGCATAGGTTGTCAAGATCTGTGAGCACCTGATAGTCAAATGTGCCCTTGGGAGGCCATTGAGATTGGTTGTCTAAATTTGTATTGAAGCCAGGCAATGGTACAATAATGTATAAGGCGTCGCCTGCGTAAGACCCGGTCTAACTCCAATCAATGTACCAAGGTTGGCCAGAAGGCAGCTCAGGGGCGTTTTGGGGTCAAATTTGGATTGGGAGGCTCCCATGGTCCCCTTCACCGACCGACTCAGATTACGGAGGAGGGCATCCCCTCGTCCATGCACTGGGTCACCGGAGGGACAGCAGTTCCCATGGAATGAGGACGTCTCCTGATTCCTTAGGACTGGTGGGGCCACCAGGTGGCCGGAGGTCTGCCCAGGTGCGGCCGCAGCTAGGACAGGGCGACCTGGAAGTGGATCAGGGGCCAGGGAGCACTCACCAAAACAGGTCCCGAAGTAAGCCTCCTCGGGTTTGGCACCAAATGTTAAGTTGGTCCCACCAGCGATAGTAAGAAAGGCTACGAGGCAAATGGATCTGAGAGATGGACTTTATTGCAAGCACCTTCGGGTGAGGTTCCGTGACTCACAGAAAGAGAGAGAGAGAGAGAGAGAGAGAAAGAGAGGGAGTGAGTCGGGAAGTCATGCTGGGAGGGAGTTGGCGAGGTCCTTTTATGGGGTGAGGTAGGGTATGTGGTGATCAGAGGGTATGGGGCGGGGAAAGTGTATCAGACCAGAACGAGGCATGGGCTCGAGTCCAATGGCAAGGTATGTGGTGATCGGAAGGCATGGGGTGGGGGAAGTCCGTGATGGGCAATTCCCAATTAAGAAGTTCTTGGGTGGAGAGTTTCAGTTTCCTGGCGGTGACGTGGAGGCCGCAGTAAGGATGGCGGGAAAGTCCACCATCTTGGAGAGGGTTGGCGGGAAAAGCCCCCGTTTTGGAGCCCCCGGTTTCCCAGCCGGCCCATCAGGGTTGTTTATAATAATGTAAACATGAAAATCATACATGTCCATTCCTATAATAGAACATTAGGTAGCATCTGAAAAGGAAGTTAAAAAGGACTTCATGCAAAAATTATTGAATGATGAAAACAAAATATAAAGATTTGCACAATATGATATACTCTTCCATAAACATACACAGAATACTATATATTTTCTATTTTCTGTGTATTAATGTCTTCTTCATACTGATGGGACAAAAATGAAACTCATAATGGTGGTTCCTTTTGAGAAGGTCTTGTTCAAATGGCACTTGAGTCATATCTAAATGGATCCTTGAGACAACATTACACAGGAATTAAGGATTTGAATCTGGAACTAGGTTGTTTACACTTAAATCGCTGCTCTATTATTTACTAGATATGTCACCTTGAATAAGTTACTTAAGATCTCTCAGTGCTTCAGTTTCCTCTTCTGGAACGGGGAGTAAAAGCAGTAAGTCTTTTAGAAAGTTGCTTAGATTACCTTAGTTGCCATATTTTACTGAACCAAATATGACATTGATTCTAAGATTCACTATTATGATACATAATCAGCTTTAAAGATGTCAAAATGGAAAAATACATATAAAACATTTATAAGGAGCACTTTGTATATGTTGCTTATCATTATATTCAGAAATCTTCATTTACTGCTCTTATAATTAATAAAATATCAGTGCATAAAATAAAGGGAGATAGGCTTTATTGAGTCCTCTGTGACTTCAAAAGTAGATTTATTTTGGGAAACCATGAAAAAGGTTAACCACCTTCATTAGATATCTCCACAAGCACGTGCACTAATGCCTCAGCCCTAAAAATCAGGCAGTAATTGCAGACTTAATTTTCTTGGGTTCATCCATTGCAAATCCCAGTTCCAACAGCATCTGACACGGCAGCTCATGTATTCCACTACAGGTCCCTTAAGAAAATCAGCTTTATTAACTAAGTACTAAAAATAGTTTATAATCCAGAGCAAACAAGAACCGTTACACAGCACAGCTGTGTTTTCCTTGAACCATTTCCGAGCCTCTCCAGAATCAATTATCACTAGTAGTCTATTGTGCCTTATAGTTTTAGGGAAAGGTCAGATTAAATTAATTAACTTTAAATAACTACCAAAGTCTGTGTGACACCACTGTCATCCCTCTAATCTAACACATTTCTGGGAATTTGCGTGCTACCTAGAATCACAGGCTCCGAGAATGGGTCATATATTGGGGGCATCTGCTCTTGAATTGATTTCCTTAGTGGATCAAAATTCTGGGCCACTGTGCTTTTGAGACTCCACTTCAGGCTTCAGTAGATATTTGGGTATAGGGCTTGCTAGGTTGGTTCTCAGCTTTATAGAGAGTTAAAAACAGGGTAGTTATTACAATGCTTATTCCTCGGCAAACAGAACATCCAAAATGTCCTTGTTTATCGAATCTGAGTGTTTTTTGTTCCGCAGGATAAACCTTGCCTTCTTGCTATACAAGTCACTTAGGGCAGAAGAACAAACTTGATCCCATGGCACTTAAAACTCTCCAGGAATCCACAGTCATGGTGTTTTACTGCACATGCAAATGGATCATAGAAATTAAACTGATCTTTAATTATTGTGTTAACAGTTGCTCTTAATCCTTCCTTGGAGTGGGGATAGGGTGGAAAGGAATGCTTCCCTGGTTAATGGGCAAAGGCATAATGTGAACAATGATTCTTTGGGAGATTAGTGATCCTAAAGAAAGCAATTAGAGAAAGAAAGAACATTTAGACAGAAGCTAATGCTTAGTAGCTTGCAGCAGGGTGAACCTGTGCAGAATTTTATTTCCACATCAGATGGAATTCTTTCGAAGCTTTTGTGTTATAAAACAGGAAATTGAGTTTCCAATGATTCCAAATGATACAACAAATTACATAAAATATAAGAAAACTGATCCAAACCCCCATGTTATTTTTTACTTATGATTCATTGTAGAAAATCTATTTTGTTCTTCATGTATGCACAATCCTGAGCACAATGCCTGGGATATAGTAGGTGTTCACTAAATGTAGAAAATGTTAGCTGATTGAAAACCTAAATGAACAAATGAGGGAATAAGTCAGCTTTAAGAGTAATTAATAAATATATATTTTACTTCTTCATTTTCTTGAAGACAAATGTTTGGTTAATTTGTACTGACAGATTAAACTTGGGGTGCCTGAGTGACCCAGTCAGTTAAGCATCCAACTCATTCTCGGCTCAGGTCTGATTTGGGGGTCATGAATTCAAGCCCACATTGGACTCCATGCTGGGTGTGGAGCCTACTTAAAAATTTTTTTTTTTCAAACAAGCAATTTATTTGGGCAGCCAGAAGCTCTTTAGTGATCCCAAACAAATTACTTTGTCTATTCCATTTTGGCCAGGCAAAAGGGGAACATTAACTGTGTGGTTTCCCTTAGTATGTAAGTAGAAGGACAGAGAGGAACATCAAAAGATTTGGAATACAAAGTTTTACCACTAACAGGATATGTGTTTTTGCAAATCACATACATTTCCTAGCCCTGTTTTTTTGGCCTTTTTAAAAAAACAAGATGAATACAGTATCTATTCTTGCTATCTTGGCATAAATTGAATGCTATATTACATGTGAAAATGTTTCAAAAGACTGGGGCAAGTGGGTGGCTCAGTCGGTTAATTGTCTACCTCTGGCTCAGGTCATGATCCCAGGGTCCTAGGATGGAGCCCCATGTCAGGCTCCCGGCTCAGTGGGGAGCCTGCTTCTCCATCCCCCTCAGTTTCTCCCCCTGCTTGTTCTCTCTCTGTCATTCTCTGTCAAATAAATAAATAAAACCTTTAAAAAATAAAAGAAAATGTTACAAAAGGCTATAAAACAATTATTTCTCAAACCAACTATGATAAAGGGCCAGCTTTTTTTCTTGGTTTTTAATTTCAAATCAGTTGAGAATTGATACTTTCCAATGTTCACATTTCAGTGTTACAGAACTGGTACATTGGTGTCACAGTGTTTTGAAAGCTTTCTTTCTGTTTCAGTCCTTACCTTACTGTGGACTGGTAAGAACTAGTCTGCTAACAGGTAGTGTCTCCCAAGCTTTTGTCTTTGAGGACCAAGGCTCTTAGTGTCTGCAAAAATAAAACAAGGATGATGATGATGACAATAGTGATAACGATGATGAGGATGACAGTAACGATGACACCACGGCTGCTGCTCAGCATGGGTATCAAAGTTGGGTATCAAAGGCTGGACTGGATTTTAGTTGGTTGAGGAGAAAATGAAAATACACTGCATATATAAGGAAGCAAGAGAGAAGCGTGAGATGAGAATCACATATCAGCATCAAAGCTGTCTTACCATGAAGCAGATCAGATGTCTTCAGAAAATAAGAGGTGAGAGTGAGATCTTGAAGCACACAGGGGTTTAGCAGGTGATGGCTTACAGAGGTGTTTATAGATGCTACATGTGCCAACCTAGAGAGCAATACATGGAAGCAGGAATACAGCTTACTATTCAACAGAGGAGGTGACAAAAGTCCAAACTAGTGAATAAGTGAATCTCCTTCTTCTCCTTCTTCTCCTTCTTCTCCTTCTTCTCCTTCTTCTCCTTCTCCTAAGGTGGGGTCCAAAAGAAATGGATGTGAGAAATATAATGAAGAATTACTAAGTCATCTATTGGGAAGATGAGGAAGAGAAAAGAATGAAAGATTATGCAACCATGGAAATATAGTAATAAGTAGAAACAGAAGGAGCCATCTAGTGTATTATATGTGAGAACAGATATCGAGTTCAAACTATATCATGGCTATGCCACTCGCCAGCTGTGTGCCTTTGGAGAATTCATTTCAACCTCAGGAAATTACTAAATTTTAAAAAGCTGTAAACTAACTTTAAAAACATACCTCATGGGCTCTCTGCTCAGCAGGGAGCCTGCGTCCTCCTCTCTCTCTCTCTCTGCCTACTTGTGATCTGTCAAATAAATAAATAAAATCTAAAAAAAAAAAACAAAACAAAAAACATACCTCATGGGCTCACTGTGATATTGAGTGCTGTTACATATGTAACATATACATACAATACACACATACACATGTATCTATATGTCTATATATCTAAACTATAGCATTATCTTCATATCATATAGATGTCTACCTATAACATATCCTTTTTCATTCCAAAATATATTTAAAGTTATCAAAGCCTATTTGATACAAATGTAGATAAACTTTAAAAGAAGGATTTAGACTGTGTGAAGCAGTGACCTTGATTTGACGTGGGTATGTGCTCTTCTTTCATACAACCCTACTGATAGAAAATAGTGGTAACAATTGTGTCATTCTATCTTGGATGCGCACACACACACACACACACAGTAGCTGTTCAACTGTAAATAAAAATTAACACTGTTTTGTGGGCAGTCTTTGTTACTGAGATGGACATTATCAGCTGTATACTCTCAATGCTCCAAATCATATGGATCCAATTACAGTTTTAGGGAAAATATGTTATCAAAACAGTATGGTATTGGCTTTGAAACTTGCTGAATATAGACAGTTATATTTTGTGATGGTCCTTTCCCTTCATAGCTTGATTTGCAAGCTCAGCAACTCTATTTCTCTGAGGCCATTGCCTCCCAGTGAAGAGCAACCATTTCATATGGTCTCAGAGTCTGAATATTAAGGCTTCACTGAGGCATGGCAGCCATTTCAAGTATTAAAGGGTGCTATGTAAAACCATATAATATGAAGACATCTAGATTAAGTACTATAACTTTTAAACTCCTGCCCTAAGAATGTGTTTATATTATAATAGACTAGTATATTTTTATTTGCTCATCTAGAGTGCCTTCAGTATTTTCAATTCAATAGAGTTTCATTCTTTTAAAAAATGTGTATATCAAGTTCCAGTTGTATTTGGTATTAGAAATATACATATAATGAAAGATGGTTCTTACCCTCAAAGAATTTACAACCTATGTAACATGTTGTATGGGAAAATGCAACTTCAGATGCACTCAAATAAAAATGTTAAGGCTGTATTATGAAAGACAGTTGTCCTCAAACATATTTAAACATGCATCATCTCATAAAATTTCTATATTGTTTTTGTTATGTGTCTATTGATGCATTTATAATTTATAAATGATCTACTTTAATAATAATATATATAAACATCTTCAAATGTAAGTATTATATAGGATGCTTAAAAAACCCATATTTGGGGCGCCTGGGTGGCTCAGTGGGTTAAAGCCTCTGCCTTCGGCTCGGGTCATGGTCCCAGGGTCCTGGGATCGAGCCCCACATCAGGTTCTTTGCTCAGCAGGGAGCCTGCTTCCTTCTCTCTGTCTGCCTCTCTGCCTGCTTGTGATCTCTCTCTGTCAAATAAATAAATAAAATCTTTTAAAAATCCATATCTTAATATATGTGTTAAATTAATAGTATACAAAAAATATTATATAAAAGTTACCAATAATCAAAATGATGGAGTAATTTCAAAGTCTGTTTCTAAATTCAGCTTAAAACAAAGAATTTGGTTGACATTGCTATTTTAACCAAATTTAATCTCTTACAAAGATACATAAATCCAATAAAAGATATAACCACTTACTAGATTGCTGATTTTGATACTCATTTCTTCACACATTGATTAGTTCAATATGTATTTACTGAGTTCTTAGTACAAGCCAGGTACTGCTTCAAACTACAGAGATAGACCAACAAATATAGCAAAGTTGTTGCCCTCAAGGATGAGAAAGAAAAAACAGACATAAGGGCTACCATAAGCAATAGTGTGCTGGCAGATACTAACATCCAGCTTATGGGGGGGAAACAGTATGTATATTCATGGTATATAGATATGTTTAAGGTATATATATAAAAGATTTTTCATTAGACATTGGCAGGCTTTTAAATTTTAGGTTGACTGGGTGCCTGGGTGGCTCAGTGGGTTAAGCCTTTTCCTTTGGCTCAGGTCATGATCTCAGGGTCATGGGATTGAGTCCCACATCAGGCTCTCTGCTCGACAGAGAGCCTGCTTCCTCCTCTCTCTCTCTCTCTCTCTCTGCCTGCCTCTCTGCCTACTTGTGATCTCTCTCTGTCAAATAAATAAATAAATAATCTTTTAAAAAAAAGACTTTAAATTTTAGGTTGACTTAATAGAAACTTTAAAAATTAATAGGCTTGGGGCGCCTGGGTGGCTCAGTGGGTTAAGCCTCTGCCTTTGGCTCGGGTCGTGGTCCCAGGGTCCTGGAATCGAGCCCCACGTTGGGCTTTCTGCTCGGCGGGGAGCCTGCTTCCTCCTCTCTCTACCTGCTTCTCTGCCTACTTGTGATCTCTGTCTGTCAAATAAAAATAAATAAAATCTTTAAAAAAATTAATGGGCTTTATTTTCTAGAAGTTTTGGATTTACAGAACAATTGAACAGATAGTACAGGGAATTCCCTTATATTCCTCCCTCTACATGTATGTAAACATAGTTTCCTCTATTATTAACATATTGTTTCAGCATAATACTTTGTTATTATTAATGAACCAAAATTTATACCTGGTTATTAACTGAAGTCCATAACTTATATTAAGGATCAGTCTGTGTTCTACAGTTTTGTGGGTGTTGACAAATACATATCATGTATCCAGTTTCATACAAAATACTTTCATCACCTTAAATATTTCATGTTTACTTTTTATCCTTTATGTATTTATCCTTTATTTTTGTATGTATCCTTTATTTTTTAAGTTTTTATTTAACTTCCACTTAGTTAACATACAGTGTAATATTTGTTTCAGGTGTACAATATACTGATTCAACACTTCATACATCACCTGGTACTCATCAAACAAGTGCACACCTTATTCCCTTCATCCATTTTATCCATCCCCCCCATTCATCTCCCCTCTGATAACCATTGGTTTGTTCTCTATGGTTAAGATTGTGTTTTTTGGTTTGTCTCTCTCTTTATTTTTTTTCCCTTTGCTCATTTATTTTCTTTCTTAAATTCCCAAATGAGTGAAATCATGGTATTTGTCTTTCTCTGACTTATTTCACTTAGCACAATACTCTCTAGCTTCATCCATGTCATTGCAAATGGCAAGATTTTGTTCTTTTTTATGGCTGAGTAATATTCCATTGTAGAAATGCACCACATCTTCCTTATCCATTCACTAGTCAATGGACACTTGGACTATTTCCATAATTTGTCTATTGTAGACAATGCTTCTATAAACATCAAGATACATGTATCTTTTTGAATTAGTATTTGTGTATTCTTTGAGTAAATACTACTAGTGTAATTGCTGGATCATATGGTAGTTCTATTTTTAACTTTGAGGAACCTCCATACTGCTTTCCATTTGCATTCCCATCAACAGCACAAGAGGGTTCTCCTTTTTTCACATCCTTGTGAACACCTGTTGTCTCTTGTGTTGTTGATTTTAGCCATTCTGACAGGTGTGAGATGATATCTCATTGTAGTTTCAGCTTGTATTTTCCTGATGATGGGTAATGTTGAACATATTTTCATGTGCCCATTGGCCCTCTGTGTGTCTTCTTTAGAGAAATGTCTATTTACATATTCTGCCCATTTTTAATTGGATTATTTATTTTGGGGATATTGAGTTTTATAAGTCCTTTAGGTAGTTTGGATACTAACCTATCATCACATATGTCATTTGCAAACATTTTCTCCCATTCTGTAGGTTGCCTTTTAGTTTTGTTGATTATTCCCTTTACTGTGCAGAAACATTTTATTTTGATGAGGTCCCAATGGTTTATTTTTACTTTAGTTTCCTTGCCTCTGGAGACATATCTAAAAGAAGTTCTATGGCCTATTTCAATGAGATTACTCCTCTAGGGATTTTTATAGCTTCAGATCTCACATCTAGGTATTTAAGGCCTTTGGAATTCATTATTGTGGAAGGTATCAGAAAATGGTCCAGTCTTATTCTTCTGCTTTCCAGTTTTCCCAACACTGTTTGTTGAAGAGACTGTCTTTTTTAATATTGAATACTCTTTCTTGCTTTGTTGAAGATTAATTGACCATGTAGTTGTGGGTTCATTTCTGGGTTTCTTATTCTATTCTATTGATGTCTGTGTCTATTGTTGTCCCAGAACTGTACTGTTTTGATCACTACAGTCTTGTAATATAACTTGAAGTCTGGAATTGTGATGCTGCCAGGTTTGCTTTTTTTCCCCCTCCAGGTTTGCTTTAGCAATTCAGGGTCTTCCGTGATTCCATAAAAATTTTAGAATTGTTCTAATTTGTGAAAAATGCTGTTGATATTTTGTTAAGGATTATATTAAATGTATAGATTGCTTTGGGTAGTATAGACATACTAACAATATTTGTTGTTCCAGTTCATAAACATGCAATGTCTTTCCATTTCTTTCCAGCATCTTCAATTTCTTTAATCAGTGTTTAATAGTTTTCAGAGGAGAGATCTTTTACCTCCTTGGTTAGGTTTATTTTTAGGTATCTTATCATTTTTGGTGCAGTTGTAAATGGGATTGATTCATTAGTTTTTCTTTCTCCTCCTTCATTATCAGTGTATCAAATTAGAACAGATTTATGTACATTGATTTTATATCCTGAGATTTTACCAAATTCACTTATCAGTTCTAGTAGATTTTTGGTGGAGTTTTTCAGGTTTTTTATATAGAGTGCCATGTCATCTGCAAATAGTGACAGTTAACTTCTTCCTTGATGGTTTGTATGCCTTTTATTTCTTTTTGTTTTCTAACTGCCATGACAAGGATTTCCATTAGTAAGTTAAATAACAGTGGTGAGATTGGACATCCCTGTCCTGTTCCTGAAAAGCTGTCAGCTTTTCCTCATTTGAAGATGATATTAGCTATGGGTTTTTCTAATATGGCCTTAATTATGTTGAGGTATGTTTCCTCTAAACCTACTTGGTTGAGGGTTTTTATCATGAATGGATGTTTTACTTCATCAAAAGCTTTTTCTGAATCTAGTGAAATGATCATATGGTTCTTATCCTTTCTTTTATTAATGTGGTGTATCATGTTGATTGATTTGTAAACATCGAGCCACCCTTGCAACCCAGTGATAAATACCACTTGATCTTAGTAAACAATTTTTTAATGTATTGTTGGATTTGGTTTACTAGTATTTTAAGAATTTTTGCATCAGTGTTCATCAGCGATATTGGTCCATAGTTCTCTTTTTTAGTGGAGTCTTTATCTATCAGGATAATGCTGGCCTCATAGAATGAATTTGAAATTCATCCATCCTCACTTTCCTCTGAATCCCTCATAGCCACTTTTTATTTTATTGTGCCTGTGGTTTTGCCTCTTTAAGAGAACACAGAGTTAGAATCATACAATAGGTAGTCTTTTCAGACTAGCTTCCATCACTTATTTGAGTTTCCTCCATCTCTTTTCATGGCTTAATGGCTCATTTATTTTATGTACTAAGTAATATTCCATTTTATGGATATACTGCAGTTTATAAATTCAACTATTGAGGAGCATCTTGGTTACTTACAGACTTTTTCGGTTACTAATAAATCTGCTATAAAGATTTCTGGGCAGGTCTTTCAACTCAACTGGGTAAATACATAAGGATGTGATTGCTAAATCATATGGTAAAGACTATATTACCTTTGTAAGCAACAACTAAAATGTCTTCCAAAATGACTGTATTATTTTATATTTCCACCAGCAATGAATGAGAGTTCTAGTTGCTCCATTCATCCATCAGCATTTGGTATTATCAGATTTTTGGATTTTAACCATGCTAATAGGTATATAGTGGTAAATCGTTGTGTTTTTAATTTGCAAAACCTAGTTACATAGGATTTTCAGGACTTTTCATATGCTTATTTAACACTGGTATATTTTATTTGTTGAGGTGTCTGTTTAAATCTTTTGTCCACTTCAGTTGGGTTCTTTGTTATCTTATTGTTTAATTTTAAAAGTTCTTTGTATATTTTAGGTATAAATCCTTTAACAAATAAGTGTTTTGCAAATATCTTCGCCCAGTTTGTGGTTTGTCTTTTCTCCTAACAGTGTCTTTCCAACAGTAGACATTTTTAATTTTAATATAAAACATTACTTCTTTTCTCATACATCATGCTTTTAGTACCTAAAATTTCATCTCCAAATCTAGAGTCATCTACATTTTCAGCCTATGTTATCTTCTGGTTTCATAGTTTTGAATTTTACCATTAGGCCTATGATCCTAAAACGTTTTGACAAAAGTTTTGTGAGAGGTTTATACTCTTTACAGTCAGTGTCTGGGTTCTTTTTTTTTTTCTTTTTTTTCTTTGCATGTCAGATTTCCAGTTGTTCTAGCATTATTTTTTGAAAAGACTACCCACTCTCCATTGAGTTGTTTCTGCTCTTCTTCAAAGATCAGTTAACTACTTTTGTGTTTGTCTATTTCTGGACTCTTTATGGTATTTCATTTATCTATGTGTCTATTCTTTCACCAATACCTTGCTGATCTGATGATGTAAGTTTTTTTTATTTGTTTGTTTTTTTATTTTATTTATTTATTTGACAGAGAGAGATCACAAGTAGACAGAGAGGCAGGCAGAGAGAGAGGGAAGCAGGCTCCCTGGAAGCAGGTTCCCTGCTGAGCAGGGAGCCCGATGTGGGACTCGATCTCAGGACCCTGAGATCATGACCTGAGCCGAAGGCAGCGGCCTAACCCACGGAGCCACTCAGGAGCCCCTGATGATGTAAGTTTTATAATAAATCTTGGATTCACTAGTGGAAGTCCTTCAACTTTGTTTTTCTTCAGTGTCCTGTTTGTAATTCTGCGTCTTTCTCCTTTCATATAATTTTAAAAATGAGTTTGATGGCATCTAAAAAATATATTGTCGAGATTTTAACTGAGATTGTGTTATGTCTGTGGATCAAACGGGAAGAACTGACATCTTAACAGTACTAAGCCTTCCTGTCCATGAACATGGGAGATATTTCCCTTTATGCAGATATTCTTTGATTTCTTTTATCAGAAATTATAGTCATCCTCTTATAAATTCCATACATACATAGTTAATTCTATGCTTATGTATTTCTTTGTTGTTGTTGTTATTATTGGTAATGTAAATGGCATTATGTTTTTAATTTAAAATTCCAATTGCTTATCATATATAAAAAAGCAAATGACTTTTGTATATAAACTTGTATCTTATAACCTTATGATAATTGCTTATTAATTCTAGTTTTGTTGTTGTTGTTCTGTTTGGTTTGATTCCAATGCCTTGGAAATGTGTATGTATACAATCATGCCATCTGCAAATAAAGACAATTTTGTTTCTTCCCTCCTGATATGTATACATTTTACTTCTTGTCCTTGCTTTAGCTAGGCCTCCCAGTATTCATCAATTGAATAGGAGTAATGAAAGGAGATATATTTGTCTTATTCCTGAGCTTATTGGAAAAGGTCCCCATTAAGCTCACCATCCTTTCTCACCACCAGTCTCATCTTAACTGCAAGGTTTTTATAGATGTTCTTTATCAAGTTACAGAAGTTCCTATCTATTTCCAATTTGCTGAGCTTTTATGAATAGGTGTTGGATTTTTTCAGATGCTTTTCAGCATCTTGATCATAGGATTATTTTTTTTCTATAGCCTACTAATGCAACAGATTACATTCTTTGATTTTGAATATTAAACCAGGTTTCATACCTGGAATAAATCTTGTCTGGTCATGGTTTATAATTCTTTATACATTATTGGATCCAATTTGCTAATACTTTAAGAATTTTTACATCTAAGTTTATAATAGAGATTAATCTGTAGATTTCCTTTCTTATAATGTCCTTGTCTAGTTTGGCATTGGAGTAATGCGGATCTCATAGAATGAGTTAAGCTGTGTTCCCTCTGTTTCTGTTTTCCAGAAGGAATATAGAGAATTCGTACCATTTCTTCCTTAAAAGTTTGGTAAATATCACCAGTGGATAAAAGGGTGTTACTTTCTTTTTTGGAAGGTTTATTATTTATTCAATTTTGTTAATTGATATAGGCCTGTTTAACTGATCTATATCTCTGTGTGGGAGTTTTGGTCATTTGTGTTTTTCAGTAGATTGGTCCATTTCATCTAAATTATCAAATTTGTGGTCACAGAGTTTTTCATCATATTCTTTTATTATCATTTTAATGTCTAGGGAATCAGTAGTTACAAACCTCTTTTATTTGATAATGATAAATTGTGTCTTCTTTCTTTTTTACTTAGTAGTCTGGCTAGAGGTTAATCAATTTTATTGATGTTTTAAAGAACCAAATTTTGGTTTTATTGATTTTCTCTATTAATTTCATTTTTCAATTTCACTGATTTCTTTCTTAAAGATTTTATTTATTTATTTGAGGGAGAAAGAGAGAGCATGAGTTGGGAGAGAGGCAGATGGAAAGGAAGAGGCAGACTCCCTACTGAGCAGAGAGCCCAAAGTGGGGCTTGATCCCAGAACCCTGGGATCAGGATCTGAGTCAAAGGCAGTCACTTGATTGACTGAGCCCCCCAGGCTTCAAATTTCACTGATTTCTAATTGTTATTATTTCTTTTTTCCTGCATGTTTTAGGGCATTGCATTGCTCTTTCTTCCCAGTGTTTTCAAGGCAGAAGCTTAGATTATTAAATTTAGGGTGTTTTTTCTTTTTTGGTCTTTTTAATATGTGTATTCAATGCTATAAATTTCCCTCAGAACACTACTTGTATTACAGCTCACAAATTGCAATCAATTTATTTTTTATTTATTTTTTTCTCTTAAAACTCCTTATTCTTTGATCTATATGTTATTTAGAAGTATAAGATTTAATCTTCAAATATTTTGGTATTTG
The DNA here is from genome assembly GCA_004024625.1 of Mellivora capensis. Lineage (NCBI taxonomy): Eukaryota > Metazoa > Chordata > Mammalia > Carnivora > Mustelidae > Mellivora > Mellivora capensis. The sequence goes on along the minus strand of PISX010014066.1, from coordinate 3,079 downwards.
CCAGCTATCTTTCTGTTATTGATTTCTAGTTTAATTGTACTGTAGCCTGAAAGCAAACACTGCATGATCTCTATTCCTTTAAGTTAATAAGTTGTGTTTTATGGCCCCAAATATGGTTTCTCTTGGTGAATATTCCATGTAAGCTTTGGAATAATGTGTATTCTGCTGCTTTAGGATGGATTACCATCTAAATATCAGTCAAACCCTGTTGATTGATGGTGTTGTTCTTTATGTTTACTGATTTGCCCCTGTTGGATCTGTCAATTACTGATAGAGGATTGTTAAAATCTCCAACTATAATAGTGGATTTTTCTATTTCTCCTTGAAATTCTATCATTTTTTGCCCATGTATTTTGATGTTCTATTTTTAGTTGCAAAGACATTAAGAATGGCTGTTTCTTCTTGAAGGATTGACTTCTTGATCATTATGTAGTGCCCTTCTTTTATCCCTGATAATTTTCCCTGTGCTAAAATCTGCTTGTCTGAAATTAATATAGCTTCTTCAGCTTTCATTTGACTAGTGTTAGCATGATATATCTTTCTCCTTCTCTTTACTTTTAATCTATATGTGTTTTTATATTTAAAGTGCCCTCATTGTAGACTATATAGTTGGGACTTTTTTTTTTAATCCACTCACAGCCTTTATCTTTTATTTTGTGTACGTAGATCATTTGCATTCAAAGTGACTATTGATACAATTTATTTATGTAGTTGAATTAATATCTACCATTTTGTGTTTTTTATTCATTGTTCTTTTTTAATTATATGTCTCCCATCATTTTTCTGTCTTCTCTGATTTTATTTTATTTTATTTTTTTAATTTATTTATTTGTCAGAGAGAGAGAGAGCACAGGCAGACAGAGTGGCAGGCAGAGGCAGAAGGAGAAGCAGGCTCCCTGCCGAGCAAGGAGCCCGATGTGGGACTCTATCCCAGGACGCTGGGATCATGACCTGAGCCGAAGGCAGCTGCTTAACCAACTGAGCCACCCAGGCGTCCCCTTGTCTTCTCTGATTTTAGATTACATATTAATGGATAGAGTAATTAAGAATAAAAAAATTATTTTATTTTATTTTCTCTAGCACTCTTCTTTATGCAGATATGAGTTTCTGACCTATATCATTCTCCTTCCTTCTGAAGTGGTTGTAATATTTTTTACATGGAATATCTACTGGCAAAATGTCCCTTAGTTTTTGTTTGTTTCTCTATACTTTTTGAAGGATAATTTTCCTGTTACAGAATCTGATGTTGGTGGGTTTTTTCAACACTTAGATATTTTGCTTCACCCTCTTCTGGTGCGGTTTATGATAACAAGTCCAGTGTAATTCTTCTCTCTTCCTCCACAGGCAAGGTGTTTTTCTTTCAGCTGGCTTTTAAAATATCTTCTTTTTGTCTTTGATCGTCTCCTGTTTGAATATGTTGTGCCTAGGAGTGAACATTTTCTTTTTATCTAAGTATACTGCTTACTGGTTTCTGAGCTTCCTGGATCTATATTTTGGTGTCTTTCATTAATTTTGGAAAATGCCTAACTATTAATTTTAATTGTTTTCTTCTTTCTATTTTTCTTCTCCTATTATTCAAATTATATAAATATGTAATTAGATATTTTATATAAATATATATGTAAATATAATATTACATCTTTTACAATTGTTTCACAATTCTTATATATTCTTTTTTCATTTTTTTTCTTCTTGTATTTGTAACTAGGAAGTTTCTACTGAGACATCTTTAAATTTGTGTACAGTCTACAGACAATCTCCATAAAAGTGTTCCTCTTTTCTGTTATTATACTTTATTTATAGCATATTTTTATTCTGTCTTAGAATTTTCACTTCTGTGCTTACATTATGCCCCTGTCTTGCATGCTCTTTACTTTTTCATTTATGCCTCTTAACATATTAATCATAACTACTTAAATCCCTATCTGATAATTCCAAAATATATGTCATACATGAATCTTATTCTGACACTTTGTCTCCTCATACTGTTTCTCTTCCTGTATTGTGATATGCTTAGTGATTTTTTGTTGTTGTTGAAAGCTAGACATAATGCTTCCTGTTGTAGGCACTGAGATAATTAGGCATTTAGTGTGAGGGCTCTATATTCATTTGACTGGAAGCTTGGCTATGATTAATATTGATCATAGCTGTAGGCTTCAGACTTCAGTTCCTGTGGTTTCCTTTTTTCCTTCCTTGTGTATCTTTGTGCTTCCCTAAGAAGTACTTCTTGAATAGAATGTGCATCTCTTTCAGTTATAGTCTTGCTATCCTTGAGTCCCTGTTGATATAGTGGTATGATATAGGAAAGGAGAAACATTCTTTAATCTTATGATTAAGTGTTTTTTTTTTAAATTTCTTTTCAGCATAACAGAGTTCATAGTTTTTGCACCACACCCAGTGCTCCATGCAATGTATGCCCTCCATAATACCCTCCACCTGGCTCCCCCAACCTCCCACCCCCCGCCCCTTCAAAACCCCTCAGGTTGTTTTTCAGAGTCCATAGTCTCTCATGGTTCATCTCCCTTTCCAATTTCCCTCAACTCCCTTCTCCTCTCCAAGTCCCTATGTCCTCCATGTTATTTGTTATGCTCCACAAATAAGTGAAACCATATGATAATTGACTCTCTCTGCTTGACTTATTTCACTCAGCATAATCTCTTCCAGTCCCGTCCATGTTGATACAAAAGTTGGGTATTCATCCTTTCTGATGGAGGCGTAATACTCCATAGTGTATATGGACCACATCTTCCTTATCCATTCATCTGTGGAAGGGCATCTTGGTTCTTTCCACAGCTTGGCGACCGTGGCCATTGCTGCTATAAACATTGGGGTACAGATAGCCCTTCTTTTCACCACATCTGTATCTTTGGGGTAAATACTCAGTAGCGCAATTGCAGGGTCATAGGGAAGCTCTATTTTTAACTTCTTGAGGAATCTCCACACTGTTCTCCAGAGTGGCTGCACCAACTTGCATTCCCACCAACAGTGTAAGAGGGTTCCCCTTTCTCCACATCCTCTCCAACACACGTTGTTTCCTGTCTTGCTGATTTTGGCCATTCTAACTGGTGTGAGGTGGTAT
>PISX010014065.1:0-54439 GCA_004024625.1 Mellivora capensis | reverse complement strand
CATCTCCCCCCCAATTTCCCTCAACTCCCTTCTCCTCTCCATCTCCCCATGTCCTCCGTGTTATTTGTTATGCTCCGCAAATAAGTGAAACCATATGATAATTGACTCTCTCTGCTTGACTTATTTCACTCAGCATAATCTCTTCCAGTTCTGTCCATGTTGCCACAAAAGTTGGGTATTCATCCTTTCTGATGGAGGCATAATACTCCATAGTGTATATGGACCACATCTTCCTTATCCATTCGTCTGTTGAAGGGCATCTTGGTTCTTTCCACAGTTTGGCGACCGTGGCCATTGCTGCTATAAACATAGGGGTACAGATGGCCCTTCTTTTCACCACATCTGTATCTTTGGAGTAAATACCCAGTGGTGCAATTGCAGGGTCATAGGGTAGCTCTATTTTTAACTTCTTGAGGAATCTCCATACTGTTCTCCAAAGTGGCTGCGCCAACTTGCATTCTCACCAACAGTGTAAGAGGGTTCCCCTTTTTCCATATCCTCTCCAACACACGTTGTTTCCTGTCTTGCTAATTTTGGCCATTCTAACTGGTGTGAGGTGGTATCTCAATGTGGTTTTAATTTGAATCTCCCTGATGGCTAGTGATGATGAACATTTTTTCATGACACTACATAATTCTTAAAGGGACTATCCACCAAGATGATCTAATAATTGTAGATCTACTTTTAGTTTTTTGAGGAAACTCCACACTGTTTCCACAACCAGCTGCACAATTTTACACTCTCACCAACAGTGTACCAAGGTTCCCATTTCTTCACATAATCACCAAAATTTGTTGGAAAAGTTTGTTATTTTAATGTATTTAACTTGTTAAGAATACATATAATGTATTCTGTAGAATGTTTCATGTGCACTTCAAAAGAATGTCTACTCTGCTGCTGTTGGGTGGAATGTTCTGTTAAGTCTGTTTAGTCCATTTGGTCAGTAGTATTGCTCAAATCTCTTACTAACTTTTTGCCTGGGTGTCCTATCCATTATTGAAAGTGAGATACTGAAGACCCCTACTATTATTTTATTTCTATTTCTCCCCTCAGTTCTATTAATGTTTGTTTTATGTAGTTAGGTGGCCTGATGGTCATGCATATCTGTCTATAATTGCTATATCTTCTTGATCAATTAATCTTCTATTATTATATAATGTCTATGTTTTTCTTGTGATAGTTTTAGATTTAAAGCCAACTCTGTCTGATATTAACTTAGCTACACTTGCTCTCTTTGGGTTACCATTTACATGAAATATCATTTTCTATCCTTTCACTTTCAGCCTAACTGTGTTTTTAAATTTAAAGAGAGTGTTTGGTAGATAGCATAAAGTTGAGTCTTGATTTTGAGTCCATTTGGCCACGCTATGCCTGTTGATTAGGGAGTTTAATCCATTTATATTTAAGCTAATCATTGATAAGACAAGGCTAACAATTGCCATTTTGTTCATTTTTTCTGTCTCTCTTGTAGTTCTTTTGTTCCTGGTTTCTTTCTTTCTTTCTTTTTCTATTTTTTTTCTTGTCTTTATGTTTTCTTAATTTTTATAGTGATATTCTATGACTCTTTTTTCTTTTTTTAACTTTTTTTTTTAAATTTAAGTTTTACTTAGTTAACATACAGAGTGATATTGGTTTCTGGAGAAGAATTCAGTGATTCATCACTTACACACAACACCCAGGGCTCATCACAAAAAGTGCCCTCCTTACTACCCTTCACCTCTCTATCCCACCTTCTTCTGAATCTTGTTTTCTTTTTATTTTGTGTATCTTCTATGGGTATTTTCTTCATAGTTACCACAAGGCTAACCTAAAACACTTCTAGTTACAACAGTGTTTTTAAAGCTGTTCACTATTTAATTTTATTCATATATAAAAATTCTACAATTTTACTTCTCACACATACCTTTATGTTATAGATACACAATTTACATGTTTTTATATTGTATATTCATTAGGAAATTTTTGTAAAACTAGTTATTTTTAATACTTTTCTTTTTTAATTTTTTCACTAAAATTAAAAGTGATTTATGTGCCATCATTACAGTACCACAATATTCTGTACTTGTATATTTTCTCTTAGCTATGAGTTTATACTTCCATATACTTTTGTGTTTCTATTTAATGTCCTTTTATTTTAACTTGAAAAACTCTCTTTAGCTCTTCTTGAAAGTCAAGTCTAGTGATGATTAACTCCCTCATCTTTTGTTTACCTTAGAAATTATATATTCTCCAATTTTGGATTGAAAGGTGCTAGATACAGTATTCTTGGCTGGAAGTTTTTCTTTCAGCCCTTTGAATATATCATCTTACTCTATTCTGCCATGCAAGGTTTCTATTGAGCAATCTGCTGATAGTCATGGAGGCTCACTGGTACATGATGAGTTGGTTTTTGGTTTTTGTTTTGCTGCTTTCAAAATTTTCTCCTTGCTAGGATGCCTGGGTGGCTCAGTTGGTTAAGTGTCTGCCTTTGGCTCTGGTGATGATCCAGGGTCTGGGATTGAGTCCCACATTGGGCTCCTTGCTCAACAGGAAGTCTGCTCCACCCTCTGCCTGATGCTTCCCCTGCTTCTGCTCCATCTCTCTCTCTCTCTCAAATAAATAAATAAAATATTTAAAAATAAATAAGTAAATACATAATAAAAAATAAGAGTCATTTCAGTTTTTTTTCTGTAAATTTTGTATTTATACAGTTTGGCCATTTTCTAATGGTTGTAGAACTTTTGCTGACTTGGAACAGCTAAATCTCCATCATGTTTGCAAGTGCAGTATGAGAATATCCTACTCAGACATATTCTTAAGCCTGATGCTACAGGAATTGATTTAAAGAGTTAATCTATATTAAATGGATAAAGAATATGTGGTGCATATATATAGACATATACAATGGAATGGTATGCAGCCATCAAAAATTGAAATCTTGCTATTTGCAATGACTTGGATGGAACTAGAGGGTATTAGGCCAAGTGAAATAAGTCAATCAGAGAAAGACAATTATCATATGATCTCTCTGATATGAGGAATTTGAGAAGCAGGGTGGTGGGCTATGGGGAGCAGGGAGGGAAAAATATGAAACCAGATGGGACCGGGGAGGGAGACAAACCCATAGGAGACTCTTAATCTCAGGAAACAAACTGAGGGTTGCTGGGTTGGGGAGGGATAGGGTGGCTGGGTTATAGACATTGAGGAGGGTATGTGCTATGTTGAGTGCTATGAACTATATATGACTGATGATTCACAGACCTGTACCCCTGAAGCAAATAATACATTATATGTTAATTTTTAAAAAGTGAATCTATTTATGTACTGACATATTAAAATCGCTTGGGTGGCTCCTTATTAACAAAAAAAACCTCAAACCCCTATCTCTTAACTCTCAGCTTTAGTCATCAAATATATCACACTTAGTACTCTTGCAACACTGAACTGCTTCACATACTAGGTTGCTTTCCCAATGCTGTGTTCTATTCCTGAAATACATTTTTCCTGGTCCTCATTTCAGTCATCAACCTCTTATCATTTATCCTATAATCACAGCCTTTTCTGAATTCATTTTTACTCATCCTCTATGATGCATTTAAACCATAACTTATTTTAATTTTTTAAGACAGAGTCTGGTACCAATCCTCTGCACACTCAAATTGCCTATTGTAACTACTAAAATTATCTGATTGGAGCACCTGAGTAGCTCAGTTGGTTAAGTGTCTGACTCTTGATTTCAGCTCAGGTCATGATTTCAGGGTTGTGAGGTTGAGTCCCATGTCTGGCTCTGCACAGGGCATGGAGCCTGCTGGGGTTTCTCTCTCTCCCTCTTCCTTGACCCTACTCCCCCTCTCTCTCTTAAAAGAAATATATCTGATTATGTTATCGTCTTCTCACTGGGCTGAAAACTTATTGTCAAGGAGTCTATTCTATTAATCTTTGAATTCCTAGAATGTATCATGTATACATCAATAGTACTTATTAAATAAGTGAATGTACCCACCAAATAAACTAGCCTAACCCTCCCCAGGGATAGATAATTAGAAAAAGTGTGGGAGAACAAAATGGATGCAACAGTGTACTCTTCTTCCTGACCATTCCCTGCCTTTCACCAAACACACTTCAGGCAGATGTATTAGTTTTGAGTGTGATTATACCAAGAAGCAGTAGAGATACTATGGCTAAAAAGGAAAATGTATACACGTGTGTGTATGTGTGTGCGTTTTCAGAAGGTCTTGAGATAGTAGAGCCCATTATATATATATAATATATATTACATATATAATATATATATATTACTATACTATTTATATATAATATAATATAATATATATAAAATAAATACCTGTAATTTTAAAGTGCATACAAATGAATTGTTCCAGAATGTGAAAAAGTATTATCAGAGCCTGGGAGGGTTCATGCCTCTCAGAACTAAAGAATATTTCCATCTGAGATGAACTAGAATAATTAGTATAGGTTAGCAATCAGCACCATCATGGTAACATAATTGGTATTTTGAGGAGTATTTTTTTTTAAGTTTATTCCTACTATTGAGATGACTCAGGTGTTTCAGAAAACAAAACCAAATAAAAAGGGCAAATGACTTCTGTGTTATTCCTTATGCTCCATAAGTAAGTGAAACCACATGTTAATTGACTCTCTCTGCTTGGAAGATATTGGGAGATGGAGAGGATGGGCACGCATTGCATGGAGCACTGGGTGTGGTGTAAAACTATGAATTCTGTTACGCTGAAAAGAAATGAAATTAAAAAAAAAAGATTAAAGTGAGTTGGGGGAAGTCGGGGTTGGGGGGATGAACCATGAGAGACTGTGGACTCTGAGAAGCAAACTGAGGCTTTTGAGGGGAGGCAAGGTGGGGGGACGGGTGAGCCTGGAGGTGGATATTATGGAGGGCATCTATTGCATGGAGCACTGGGTGTGGTGCATAAACAATGAATTGTGGAACACTGAAAAAAATTAAATTAAATTAAATTAAATAACATCATTTTAAAAAATGCAAATGAGTGGATGAGTATGCCATGAAGGCCGTTCTTAGATGATCAAAGCTCTATTTCAGTTACTGCCAGTATTACACATGTCCCCTTCATAAGTGCTACTCTAAGCAGTTAACTAGCACAATATTGGAGGTCTGCCTGGGCTCTTTACTTGGGCTGAAGGTCTCAGAAAATTGGAAGAATTCTGAGAATGAGTATGTTCTTTTTTCACCATACTGTTATTGTCATGGTTACAAGAGAAGGAGATATTTAATTCAAAATACTGGACCTGAATCTTTTGTTTAGGTTATCTGATCTCACTGAACTCCTGCTGAAAGTAGACTAGAGATAAGGAAAGGAGAGTGTCCCCAGGCTCTTACTAATGGCCAGTTTCCTGCATTGTGGACAAAATACATTTCTAAATCCATCAATCATTGTACATAGGGCACCAAATTATAAGAGACAGATTAAAATATACTTAAGGGGAAAAAAGAATAGTGGCGAAGAGAAAGAGCTGTTTTGTTATATTTGTTTTGTTATAGGTTACTAGGGGCTTCCATACTCAAAGAGTTAAACAACCAGCCTCAGAAACTAAGAACTAAGACAATTCTGGCCTTCAGGCAATGAAAACCAGGGATACATTGTCAGTTCTCTCTCTCTCCCTCTCTCTCTTTCTTTCTTTCTCATTTCGGCTTCTCTTGGCCAGTTGGTTTCATTTCTTCTTATAAGCCAGTGACTTTACATGGTGGGAAATACTGATTCTAACAGCAATGGGTTCAGAACCTCACAGTTTCAGAGTAGAGAATATAGAGATCTTACTCCACAGTTCCTGGAATGGAATATTCCTGGAACAGAATGCAATAAACCAGGCTCAGCTTGAACCATGCAATCACCACTTCACTAAGTCACTATGACTTGTGGCGGCTGGGGCTTAGGGTAGTATGATGGGTCCAACTTGGATTGTGCTACTCCTTTGCTTAATTATTGCATTTGACTAGGGCCGGTGTCAAGGGGTGTGGAGGTACTCTATGAAAACCACAGGGTGGGAGGTAGCAAAGGGGGGATAATCAACAGCAGATAAAGAGAGGAATTGGGGCAGAAAAAAGAAAAAGACATCAACCTCAGCAACAACCAGAATAACATTGATTTTATGGGACATTATGTTCTGTTTCAACAGTGCTCCTGACAAGTGAACTTTGTGAACTTACAAATTGGGGACCGCCTATATCTGAAAAATTACTCAAGGGAAAAAAGGACAATGGTTGTGGGAGAAAGTGCATCATGTCATTTATCATCTGTTTTCCCCTTGAAGAACAGGCGTGGCTTTCCTTTGGGTTTCTGGTCGTTCCAATGAGGTTGCTTCCTTAGTTGATAGGCGAAAGCCATTGCCATTTGGGTCAAAGCCCAAAGTCAGTCTGATTGTCAGCAATAAAATCTATCCTATCCTCTGATGAGTCAATCAGGAAATTCTGTAGAGTGTCAAACATATAGATTATCCTGTCAATATTTACTACATATGATATCAAAGTATAAATTAACACCATATTAATAGAATATAGTCTCTGTAGTGCATTCTAAAATAAGTGCCTTAAGGTTCAAGTTAGAATGTTCTCCTTAATGAAAGTTTTGTAGTAACTAACCCATATTTTTGTTAGATAATTACTACATGGAAACAATATGGTGTGTGGTGTATTTGTTTTTTATAGAAATGCCAAAATAACATAAATGAATACACACCCAAAGCCACACTGCTTTTTGAATATATAGCCCTGTCCTAGGGCACCTGAGTAACTCATCTGTTCTGAAGAAAGACCTATAGGAATACAATGTAGGAAAGTTACTCACATTTTTGGCAGATAACTCTGGAAAGATTTTTTTTTTAAGTCATTTCATGCAATTGTTTTACAAATGTTAAAAAAAAAAAAAAAAAAAAAGGAACAAGAACATGGAAAGTTTCCCAAAATGCAAAATGTAAAATCCAACAATCACAACTGAAATACAGTTCATAACAGCTACCAGATTCTCAACAACTTCCTAGGGAAAAGCTCCCAGAAAAAAAGTAACTTTTTTTTTTTGTTTGTTTGCAAAGTTAAAACACCCTTCTCCCATGCTTTATTTTCTTTCTTTCTTTTAACCGTGAAAGAATGTAAGATTTCATAACAGCAGACATTCCACTTCCTTTTGATTGAGTCACTTTATGCAGATAATTTGACCATGTTGAAAAGAGAATTGAGAAAGAAAATGCTGTTCCTATCATTGGCATTCTTTAAACACTCACTAGAGCATCTGAGGTGACAGCGTAGTCATAGAGGCTATCGCCCTCTGTGATTTGGTTGTAACCATTCACTGTCACAGCCATCGAATTAGAGTTTTGTATTGGAAACACTGTCCATACCCAGTGTGAAACAGCTCAGATTTCAAGGAACCCTCAGCTTGCATGGGGTCTGATCTTATTCTTGTAGCTTAGAAAAAAAAAATAGTTTACAAACCTTGTCCTGTCTTCAACATTTAAAATGCTTCTGTGGGGCACAAATGTTTTATTACTTCCTTAGCTCATGGTAAGAAACCCACTGACTTTTAAGTCTGCTCTCTTACAAAGCTAAACTTAGCCTCATTTTGACAGTTTACTTTGGCCCCAAAGTATTTCCTTTAGTAAGATACCTTCAATAGTCTAGCTCATCCACTGGCATGGATGGAGTGTTAAATGGAATTAAAGAGGGCGCCTGGGTGGCTCAGTCAGTTAAGTGGATGCTTTTGGCTCAGGTCATGATCCTCGGGTCCTGGGATGGAGTCCCGTGTCGGGTTTCCTGCTCATCAGAAAACCTGCTTCTCCCCTCCTTCTGCCTGCCACTCTGCCTACTTGTGCTCTGTCTCTCTACCTCTCTGTCAAATAAATAAATACAATCTTTAAAAAAAAAAATGGAATAAAGGATTCACAAGCTCATGTGATTATCATTTCAATTCATAGGAAAATTTGACCTCTGGGAACGAAAATGGACTTATTTCATACAATTTTTGGTGATTCTTGTGATTTAATTTCAACTAATTGTATAATAACTATGCCTATCTCCCCCAACTTTTAGCCAGACCTCTTGAAATTCAATTTTAGAAATTCTGTTGGGAGAAGCAATGGCAAGTACCCAAGGCATTGAATGTCTTGAAATTCAGTTTTGTTTTGTTTTTTAATGCAGAGAGGCAGTACTTCAGTGTTGATTTCTTATGTTTTTTTTTAAAGATTTTATTTATTTATTTGAAAGACAGAGATCACAAGTAGGCAGAGAAGCAGGCAGAGAGAGAGGAGGAAGCAAGCTCCCTGCTGAGCAGAGAGCCCAATACGGGGCTCGATCCCAGTACTCTGGGATCATGACCTGAGCCGAAGGCAGCGGCTTAACTCACTGAGCCACCCAAGCGCCCCGATTTCTTATGTTTTGATATATTTTTTCTTTTTTTCGAATAACTGCTGAGATCGAACAATGAAAGAAGTAAAAAGAAAATGATATCAAATTCAAGGTGGACTTTTAATTCCAGCTCTGACACAAAATGATATGTCATCTAGAACAATTTATTTCAATTATCTGAAATTCAATTCTCTGTGTATCATTTAATGACAACTGCTGTAACAACTGCAAAACATCTTTATTCATTACTAGCACATAATAAAATATATTTTCTGATCACAAAATCCCACAAAAATTTTCTTATCAGATGACTCTTGGGATAGTACCCTTTTAAGTAGTAATTTAAAGACTGGGCATATTTCATACTGTGGCTCTGTTTTTTAAAGTCTTCCATTTTTGGTTCCAAAGACAGGGAGAGAGAGAGAGCAAGGAAGACCCTGTAGGATGATTCAATAGCCAGACTTAGAAATGGCTTATATAATTCCACAGATAAGAACTCCATCACATCCAAAAAGCGGATAACCTGTATCAATTTTGAATATTATCAAATAAATTTTCATATCAAATGAATTCCCTAGATGTAAAATAAGTGGAAATGATGAGCCTGTAGCATTACCTTTTCCACAAAAAGTAAAATGAATGAGGCTAAATGAGCTCTACATCCTCCTCCAAAAGTCTATAGTTTAGTGAATGAAGAGAAAATACAGGTAAGATTCAAGGAAGGCAGAACTAGTCAAAGTTGCAAAGAGCAGCATACAACACTGGACTGTGAATCTTTAGGGGGCCAGAACCATGTGTGATGTTTCTCATAATTTCCCACATATTTAAATGTGACTTATGGGCACATAAGTGACTTATTAATGTATATCATTGAAGATGCTTAAAGCTGGGAGGCTTGAAGGTGGAATGAAACTGGTGAAAAGAGCAAAATACTGGGTACTCTTAAAGACAAACTTTTTTTTTTTTAACCTCAATATGTGAGCATTAGCCAGTTTTGTCATGGAGAAAAAAAGGCAATATGAAATTAAACAATCAGCTCCAAAGACAACCCCGCCTACCCTCCTTTACATGAACATCTCCATTTCTGTTGAGGGACGTGGGTCACATCCCCAGTTATGGCAATACAATCACATATATCATAACAATGGGGTTCTTTCTAGGGAGAAGGATAGGCCTTAAAACTCCTATAAAACTTTTATTTTAGATTTTTATATTGGGTTTATTTATTGTTAGTGGTAGTTTTCTGTTGTTGTTGGGTTTGTTTTTTGTTTTGTTGTTTTGTGTTTTCTTTTTCTTTTAAATGAAAAGCAAACACTTATAGATCAAAGAGTCTTGCTTTTGTAGGAAGTTTTCCAGAATCCATAAACTATCCATGAGGACAATTCTTCAAACACACAATGATTTCAACAAAATAAAACAAAGCTGTTGGACTTCTGCCCTAGATCATTAGGGACAAAGGCGTGTCTCTCAATTAGAAAACTCTTTGCTATAGCCTAGCTTCATTATTCGAAGCTGCCTGCTGATTTCTATCAGTTCTGATGCCAATCTGAGCTGGTCTTTAAATTCTAAAGGGACAGTGGATACACTGTCTTAAAAACATTCCCACTCTCTGACACCAGTAGAAAAACAGATGAACTTTGGGGAAATTTTGTAATAGCCAATATTTGTTAAGTACTTATTTTGTGCCAGGCACTGCTCTAAGATGTTTGTATGTATTAGCACAATTAATCCTTTCTTTGAGAGAAAATTACTATTTTGGGTCTCATTTCTTTAGATGAAGAAATAAAGAACAAGGTGAAGTATCTTTCTCAAAGTAGCACACTTGGAAAAGAAGTAGAGCCAGAATTCAAGCTCTCGTATTTTGGTTTCAGAATCAAGTTCTTAACTGTGTCACATATTGCCTGTGGTGACATAAAATACCACAATCAGTCACCTTCAACCAAAAAAAAAAAAAAAAAAAGAAGTCTGTCCTGAGAGAAAATTTTTTTTTAAAGAGAATGATGCATCCACATTGGAAACTGAGGGTAAAGGATACATTCTAGGAGTCCATACTCTAAGATATGTCTTCCAGTATCCCTGACATGTAAAGAGCTTGGAAGTCAACACCCATCTTTATAACAAGAAAAACTGAATATACTACAAATAAACTCTTCTGGGACCTATCAGAGAACTGAAGTTGTAGGGAAAACTACCACTCACATATGGACACAAAGGGGACTCCAAAGAGTTATAGCTGAGATCTGCTTACCTGAAGAGCAGAAACCACAGGAACTATAAACCTGTAGGAATGGTTAAGTGGTAATTTTGATAAATTTCTGGAAACTGAGTTGGACTAGCCTATAGGAAAGAAACTCTTGGTAGCCACAGTCTTATGGGACCCCTCAATTTTCTGGGCTTTACTTCTAGGAAACCTGCCAGGTTCTTATGGTCAAATGTTGAGAAAGATCCCCTCCAGCCTCTGGCAGGAAAAGGGGAAGAGTAACAATGGTGAAATCTGCCTAAAACATTCTCCATAGCAAAGGCCTACTCTCTAGGAAAAAAGTAAAATGTTACCAGAGCCTAATCCCACCTGCCATAAGGGCATTTCTATCACTTCATCACCCCTGTAGCTTTCATGATTCAGCTAAATGGGTGAAGGGATCTCAAAAACACATGAGAAGGCATGCACTTTTGAGCCTATTCGGTACCAGGTCATCATGAAATTTAATTCCTTTGTGACCTAGGGCTGCAGCAAAACCCACAAACACTGCTTTAGGTCCCTCTTGCATATGCTCAAGAAGATCATGTCTGTCAGCTCTCCAAGCAGTTGTGGCAGAAGGACAAAGTCTGCTCTATGCCTGTTCACAAAGATGATGAGGTCCAGGTGGTTCAGGGATACTACAATGTCCTCAAGTTGGCATGGTAGTCCAGGCATAGAGAAAGGATATATCATCTACATCAAATGGATGAAGCCTAAGAAGGCCAACAGCATAACTATTCACGTGGGCATTAACCTGAGCAGGGTGGTTATCATCAGGCTAAAACTGAACAAAGAGAAAAAAAATTCTTGAGTGCAGAGCCAAATCTTGACAAATTGGGAAAGGGAAAGGCAAATATAAAGAAGAACTTACTGAGCAAATGCAGGATTGAATATAATCTATTGTGTAACCACAGTTTAATGTAACTTTTTAGCTAGTATAGTTTCCTTTGGAACATTTCAAAATGTCTCTGGAACATTTTGCTTCCCTCCTGTTTTGCTACTGATCTGTAGCTCTATAAATCTACTTATGCAATTTTGATTAATAATTCCATGAATGAAAGTTAAAAATGCCACACAACCCCCTCCCCTTAATGGTCACAGCTCAAGGACACAGGATTAGTAAAAGAAAGGTTCAGTCATGAGACTACAGAATGTTTTTTTGCCCCAACCTTAGATTAGTTCTACACTAACAGCTGCAGTGGAATAACAGTGGATTTCGATTGTTAGTTTTGCAAGACACAGACTCTCTCTAAGGAGTAGTACTTAGGAAAGTCCAAGGTCAACAGGGGAAATAAAACAAGAACATTAGATGCATTTGAAGCCTCTGGCACCTACAGCTACAATAAACGTTAGACACAAGTCACTCCTACCTAGATTAATGCAAACTTCACACTAAAGGGTTATTTAGTTTACTTCCTGTTCTCCAATACATAATGACAGGCTTTCAACAAAACTGACAAGGCATGCTACAAGACAAGAAAAAAGAAGTCAGAAGGGACAAAGAAAGAGTCAGAAATAGACTCAGATATGGCAGAACTATTGGAATTATCATACTGGGAATTTAAAACAAATATGATTAACATGCTAAAGACTCTAATGGAAAAAGTAGACAAGTTGTAAGAACAAATGAGTAATGTAAGCAGAGAGATGGAAACTCTAAGAATTAAGAGGAAATGCAAGAAATCAAAACCAGAATGCCTTTCATAGGCTCATCAGTGGACTGGACATGGCTGAGGAAAGAATCAGTGAGCTTAAAGATAGATCAAGAAAAACTTCACAAACTATCAAGAAGGTGAAAAGACAAGGTAGAAAATGAAAGAAAAGCTTTCCAAATCATGTATCTGGTAAGAGACTTGTATCTAGCAAGGAGTCTTGACTCATGGTTAAAAACCCATGTGTGGTTTTTCAGGTCTGAGCATGGGCAGTAACACATGATTTGTCAGGCAGACCTCATGGTGGAAAGCTGCTCTCTGCACACCAGACTGGCTGCATGGCTGGTACACTGCAGTTTCTGAAGGGAATTGTACTTAAGGACTCAACTCTCTATGGCTGGTCAAGATCATGCTTTGCATATTTATGTTCCTAGCCCCAGTGCTTTCATTCTTTCCTCATTTTATCTGAGACCTTGGACAGATCTTTCGAAACACCTCTGCTGAGAACTCCTTATACAGGGGAGAGGAGGACAGCTTTCACAAAATTCTACTTACTCCAACTCATTACACAGTATTTTCATACTCCTAGTCTTTCTTTCTCTCCCTTTCCCCACCCCCACCATCCATAATACTGCCAGAGAGTTTTGTTTGGGCCTCCTCAACCTTGAGGCCACTCTATCCATGCTAAACCGACTGACCCTCAACTGGCACGTCATACCATGGAGAAAAATGGAAACGGAGAGTGCTTTCTCTGATTTTAGCCTCTTGCTTATACCATCTCAGTAAGTAAGGGCTTAACTCTTTCATTTTTGGCTTGTTGCTTTAAATAGCTATTCTGACACCTGGCAGCTTGCTCTTTCTTCCAGCTCAGCTGCACTCCTGACAGCTAAAATACATTTAAAAAATTTTACAACACAAGTGCCTGGGTGGCACTTCAGTTCAGCATCTGCCTTAAGCTCAGGTCATGATCCTGGGCTCCTGCTCAGCAAGGAGTCTTTGTTCCTTTCTCTCTGCCCCTCCCCCAGCTTTTTTTTTTTTCCCTCTCTCTCTCAAATAAATAAATAAAATCATAGGTGCCTGCGTGGCTCAGTCTATTACATGGCTTCCTTTGGCTCAGGTCGTGATCCCAGAGTCCTGGGATCAAGCCTCACGTCGGGCTCCCCAATCAGCAGAGAGCCTGATTCTCCCTCTCCCTCTGCCTGCTGCTCTGCCTACTTGTGCTCTCTATCTCACTGTCAAATAAATTAAAAAAAAAAAAAATCTTTTTAAAAAACAAGTAAACAAAATCTTTAAAAAATTTTTATAACTCAATAATAAAAGATAATCCAATTTAAAAATGGGCAAAAGATCTGAACAAATATTTCTCTAAAGATATATGCAAATGGGCAAAAAAAAACCCATGTAAACAGATGCTCAGCATCACTACATATCAGAGAAATGCACAAGAAATGAGATAACACTTGTATCCACTAAGAGGCTGTAATAAACAAGATGGATAAGAATGTGTTGGCAAAGGTATAGAGAAGTTGGAACACTCATACATTGCTAGGGTGAATGTAATATTGTGCAGCTGCTTTAAAAAACTATCTAGCAATTCCTGAAAAGGTTAAAATAGAGTTACCATATGACCTAGAAATTCTGCTCCTAGCTATGTATGCAAAAAAGATGGAATGAAATGCAGTGAAATAGAATTAAAAACATGTACCCTTATAAAAACATGTATACAAATGATCACAGCAGCTTTATTCATAATAGTCAAAAGGTAAGAATAACTCAATGTTTATCAATTGATGAATGGATAAACAAAATGTGGTATATCCAAACAATGGAATGTTATTCAGCAATAAAAAGAAATGAAGTACCTGTACTTGCTACAACATAGATAAACTTTAAAAACATAATGTTAAGTGGAAAAGACAGTCACAAAGGACTACATATTGTGATTCCATTTATAGGAAATGTGATTTATAGGAAATGTGATTCCATTTATAGGAAATGCCAAGAATAGGCAAATCTATATAGACAGAAAGCAGGCTAGTGGTGGTCTACACCTGGAAGGATGACAGAAGAATTGAAGAGTGATGTTTAAGGCATGTAGGGTCTCATTTGGGGGCAATGAAAATATTCTAAAACTGATTTCCATGATGGACACATAACTTTGTGAATGTACCAAAAGCCATTGAATTTTATACTTTAAAGGGGTGAACTGTAAGTTATATGAATTATATCTCAATAGACCTATAAAATGATATACTTAAAGTGTTAAACATTAATGTAATTTCTGAATGAACAAAGGTGAAATTAATTGAAAATGTAACAACCAGGGGCGCCTGGGTGGCTCAGTTGGTTAAAACCTCTGCCTTCGGCTCAGGTCATGATCCCAGAGTCCTGGGATGGAGCCCCACATCAGGCTCTCTGCTCTGCAGGGAGCCTGCTTCACTTCCTCTCTCTCTGCCTGCCTCTCTGCCTACTTATGATCACCTACTTGTGATCTCTGTCAAATAAATAAATAAAATCTTAAAAAAAAAAGAAAATGTAACAACCATATCTCTATGCAGTTTAAAATCCATTTAATATTTTTTAAATCTCTTTTGAACACAGGTATATTTCTAGTTCTTAGGATAATATTTGACATACAGTGATATTCAGTAAATATTTATTTAATTAATCAAAAGTTACATAAGTGTGGGGCACCTGCGTAGACCATTGGGTTAAGTGTCTGACTTTAGCTCAGGTTGTAATCTCAGGGTTCTGGGATTAAGTCAGACTCCCCACTCAGAGGGTGATCTGGTTGTCCCTCTGCCCCTCTCCTGCTTGTGCACACACCTCT
Source organism: Mellivora capensis (assembly GCA_004024625.1). NCBI lineage: Eukaryota > Metazoa > Chordata > Mammalia > Carnivora > Mustelidae > Mellivora > Mellivora capensis. The sequence continues at coordinate 39,347 of PISX010014065.1, read as the reverse complement.
TTCTCTCTATCTCTCTAAAATAAATAAATAAAATCTTAAAAAGAAAAAGTTACATAAGTATAATTAGAAAACCAGGAAAAGAAAGTGAGAATAGAAAAGAAGAAATATATAAAGTAATAATGTCCTGAGCTTTCCAAAATGAATGACAGATAGAGATCCAGGGACTTCAAAGAACACCAAACAGGATAAATACCAAAAAAACCCCACAGAAAATAAAAAAATAAAAATACACCTTGGTCACCATATCCAAATTGTAGAAAATCAAAGACAGCTGGAGAGTAGGATTAGAATTACAGTATACTTCTTGTCAAAAACCATCCAAGTAAGAAGAAAATGGGGTAAAAATTAAAGTTTGAAAGAAAAAAACAATTACCTAAAATTTTTATTATTTGAAAGTGAAGGAAACGAAGACTTTCAGATAAACAAAAACAGAGAGAATTCCAGACATATTAAAATAACTTGGGGGGCCTGGGTGACTCAGGGGTTTAAGCCTCTGCCTTCGGCTCAGGTCATGATCCCAGGGTACTGGGATCGAGCCTCGCATCGGGCTCTCTGCTCAGCAGGGAGCCTGCTTCCCCCCCACTCTCTCTCTGCCTGCCTCTCTGCCTACTTGTGATCTCTCTCTCTGTCAAATAAATAAATAAAATCTTAAAAAAAAACTTATTCAAGGAGGAGGCAAATAATACAGATCATTTTATGGGTTAAATTGTGTTTATCAAAAAAATATATATGTTGAACTCCTAATATTCATTACCACAGGAAATGACCTTATTTGAAAATGAATGTTATCAAGTAAAAATAATGTTATCATGGCATAAATCCATATTAAAAATGGGAAGGAGATTTGAACACAGAGGCAGACATGCCTAGAGATGAGAGAAAGTAATACATCTTTCTCTAAAGAAACACTGAGAGAATGTCATCTACAAGATGAGAAATGCTTGAAGCTACCAGAAGCTGGGAGAGAGGTGTAGACTCATACCCCAAGCCTCATCCATCACTGATTTGGTCAACATCGATGAAAAGGTTTTAGACTCAGAGGTAACACTGAATTAATTCAGATTTGGGGGATTTGGGGATAAAGTGAACAGTTCTTAGAGAGAACTAAGCTGCCAACATTTTGATTTTGGACTTCTAGCCCTCAAAACTGTGAGACAAATTTCTGTTGTTAAATCTGGCCAGTATGGAATACTTCATTATGACTGTCCAGGACAGTAATACAGATCATAGTAACAGTAAGTGGGGTGCTGCTGTGCAAATATCTAAAAATTTGAAAGTGGCTTTGGAAATTGGTAATGTCTAGAGTCTGGAAGAATTTTGAGGAGTTTGATGGGAAAAGCCAAGATTGCCTTGAAGAAGAGACTGTTGTAGAAACCTGAATGTTTAACATTCTTCTGGTAAAATCTCAGATAGAAATAAGTTATTTATAACTGGAGAGAAGGTAATCCTTATAAAGTGGCAGAGAACTTGTCTGAATTGTGTCCTGTTGGGCAGTAAGTAGAATTTATAAACGATGAAATCAGATATGCAGTTGAGGTTGTTTCTGTGCTGAAGGCATGGGCTAGTTTCTCCTTGTTGCTTATAAAATGCAAAAGGAAGGAATTGCTAGCAAGAATTCAAAGAGGTCGATTAATCATGTCGGCAGAAACACCTGCAGCTTGGACTGAAGGAGACAGAGACCAGACAAAATGAAGGAAGACTTTCAGACTTCTAGGATTCTACAGGCAGGAAACAGGTGAATAGAGCAATTCAGCTGTGAGCATGTGTTACTCTTCAAAAAAACAGAAGAATTACCTCATAGGAAGTTCAGAGGCCAATGGGTCTGTCATTTACATTAGGGCTCTGAGGTCAAAGACTCAGGACACTGGGCCACAGCCTCCTTTGTTCCAAAAGCAAGGGCCACATCATGAGTTCCAAAGGGTGGGGTTACTTCCCAGGCAGAGAAGGATGAGCCACCACCCAGAGCAGCCACCCTAGTAGGCCCAGGCGGCATTGAACCAAAGAAGGTTAGTCTCAAGGCTTAAATTTAATAGAATTTGCCCTGCTAATTTTTTGACTTCTTTAGGACCCATGGCTTCCTTTTTCCTTCCTGTTTCTTCATCTTAGAATGGGAATGTCTATCCTAAACCTGCCCCACCACTGTATTTTTGAAGCAGGTAACTTGTCTGGTTTCACAGGTTTGCAGGTGAAGAGGAATTTTGCCCTAGAGTGAATCACACCCCAAGTTCTATCCATAATGATTTAAGTGATTTAGATGATGGGGTTTTAGAGCTAGAGTTGATATTGAAGTGATAGAAGATTTTGGGGATGTTGAAATAGGGTGAACAGGTGTTGCATGTAAGCAGGACACAAATTTAGGAGGCTTGGAGACAGACTATTACGAATAGAACTGTGTCCCCCATACAATGATATGTTCAAGTCCTAACCCTAGCAACTGAGAATGTCACTTGATTTTTTAAATAGAATCTGTTCAGGAATAATCAAGTTCAAATAAAGTCATTAGGGTGGGCCCAAATCCAATATGAATGGCATCCTTACAAAGAGGGGAAATTTGGACACAGTTAAACACAGAGAGAGTCAATGATGTGAAGATACAAAGAGAATACCAACTACAAGCCAAAGAATGCATGAGACTATCAAAAGCTAGGAGAGGGCACGGGATAGACTCTCCCTTGCAGCTCTCGGGGGGAACCAATTTTGTTGGCACCTTGATTTCAAACTTCTTGCCTCCGGGATCAAAAGGCAATAAATTCAGGTTGTTTAAGCCACCCATTTCATGGTAATTTGTTATGGGATTCTGAGAGTTCTCTGAAATTTGGTTCTACATAAAGAAAGGAACAGCAATATCAATAACCACTTTCATATAGCAATTAAAAACAAAAATTGTCAGAGGAGATTAAAAAACACTACACAAGTGTATTGTCTATAAAAAACTTACTTTAAATGTAAGGATTCAAATAGATTGAAAGTAAAGGGTAGAGAAATATATGCCAGCTAACTCTAATCAAAAGAAAGTTGAGGTGGCTATATTAACTTCAGACCAAGCAAACTTCAGAATAAGAAAGATTATCAGGGATAAAGAGAGTTACATAATGATTGATAAAGGGTCAATTCTGCAAGAAGATACAACAATCCTAAACATGTATGCACCTAACGTTAGAGTGTCAAACTACTTGAAGCCAAACCTGCTAGATCTGTGAGGAGAAATAGATGAATCCACTATCACTTGGTAGACATCGGGGTCCATGAAGTCACCTCTAAATTGACATTACCATCTGTTTGCCAAGTATTCTTTATTTTTATGATTGCCCTTAATCCACAAAAATATGGATTATATGCATTGGGACCTAATACCATGACAAATTAAACATTCAACAGATATATTCATTATATCTAGGCATCTTCCTCAAAAGATCATCACTTCTTTTAATAATTACACAATGACTTTATTTTTTTCCTGCAAGTTTCCTCTCAACAGCTATCCTCTATAGGGTGTGGTCAATGTCATCAAGAAACCATCATATAGATGGACACCCAACTGAATGCTTCCTTTATTCCCTGGACCACATCCTGGTACATTTAGATTCAAACAAAAGAGTTGATTTCTATAGGCTAATGTCTTCACCCTTATGGGGTATCTGTAAATCTCTCTAAGAGAAAGTATCATTCTCTTTTGATTTTTAAAAAGACTTTATTTATTTATTTATTTATTTGACAGAGAGAGAGATCACAGGTAGGCAGAGAGGCAGGCAGAGGGAGAGGAGGAAGCAGGCTCCCCACTGAGCAGAGAGCCTGATGCAGGGCTTGATCCCAGGACCCTGAGACCATGACCTGAGCTGAAGGCAGAGGCTTAACCCACCGAGCCACCCAGGTGCCCAAAAGTATCATTCTTTTGTTCTAATCTTTCTTTTTCACCATTATTCATTTTTCAGTCCCTTTTAGATCAGCAAATGCCTTTCCTTCTTTTAATTCATTATTGGTTTTCATTCAAATCATCCTTCCATCCCCAGAGTACAAATAAGGTTCAGTAGAGGATTAACCCATATAGGTGGCAGTAATGAGTCTTATTAATGCCCTTTGTCTATTTCAGTCAAACAGAGTAAGACTGGATAAGCCCAAGCTTATGAGTCTCATCCACTGGGCAGAAAATCAGAAACAAATCCAGCTTAGCAAGGTGAGGAGAAACACAGCCCCATGTCCCCTTAGGAAATTGTACGGTGACACTCAAGGATACTGTTACGGCCGCATGTTAAGCAATTCTTTTTCCTGAAACTCTTAAATGAAATCCAACTCCTGGTACTACAGAATTTGGTAGAGATAAAGAACAGAAAATTAGAAGTAGAGAAAAATTTTATGTAGGTTCCCATGTCTCATCTCTCTTCCTTACCTTCCATAATATCTCAATAACCTGACCAGTGGAAATTCCCTTTACTTTCATGCATATTAAATTTTGACACACATTTATTCAACCAGAGAGGCCATCACTTCAGTCCACTATCACCCTCACTTTTGTAAGCAAGTGTTTCTATAGCTCATTCCAATGTTCAGTCAGCTCACTACTTTGTAGAAGTGAACTTTCTTGCATATGATGTTGTTTTAGTCCATGTTGCAGTGTATCTGCAATAAAATTAGGTGATATGTAAGCAAGAAGCCTAAACTGAAATAATGTCCTCTAATAATGAAATGTATCACTCTTCAAAAAAACAGAAGAATTACCTCATAGGAAGTTCAGAGGCCAATGGGTCTGTCACTGACATTAGGGCTCTGAGGTCAAAGACTCAGATGTGAAATGTGAAATGAAATGTGAAATGAAATAATGTAGTATTAGGGGAGTTTGCTTCAGCTATCAGATATGCAAATCCAAAGCCAGAATGCCTATCTATCACCAGGAAGGCCCATTGGTATCCCACAGAGCCATGGATTACCTGCCAGCTAAGGGTAGGCCCTGATCACTGTATGAGGCCCAAGACTATATTTAGTCTCTGATGTTCCTGTTAACAGACAGAACAATTTTTTTAGTCACCTTTCAAGTTTCTCTGTGAGATAGTTGGACACATCTTCCTGCCTATTGTTGCATTGCCCAAATGTCTATAGCCACTATCTCCTTACCCAAAACTCCACCTTTCAAGTGCAAATGGGCATTCACTTTTGGGTTCAAGTCACTTTATCAGAAGTGGGGTTTTGATGGGTATCAGCATGTCCTACTTTAGTTCTCTCCTTCAAATCCAGGTCTTCTATAATAGAGCACCCCACCAGGGTTTCCTTTATTTTTCCAGTCATCTAAAGGATCCTTTTCCAAATCACATTACCAGTCCATTAGTCCCAATCCAAAAATCCTGGCTGTTGCCACAGGGTGGCAGTAAGAGACTTTTGCCAGAAGCTACAGTCAGCACACTGGCCAGTAGCAGAAACTTCCACAATCACCATCTTGTTCAGTCCTCTTATCATTTACAGTTAACCTTATTTATAAGCCATATTGAACTATCACATAAGAAATTTGTGGGCACTAATATCACTGTTTATCACAGGTCCGTAATTAAAGCCAAAATTGCTCTCCAGTGTATCTCACATGGTTTTAAATCAGGTACATGAGTGAGCTCAGGTAATTCTAATTTTCCTATTTAGCATGCCTTCTTAAAATGGAGGGGAGGAGCAGAATTGCACAATACCCCTTTCCCAGTGATTTGGATAAGGGAAGAGCCCATTCAGACATCACATCCTTTGCAATGATATATTCTGGTAGGAGTGAGACAATAACCAAATACAATTTGTGCCCATAAATCCCCACTTTGAGCCATACTTTCACTTGCTAGACTTCCACCCACACATCATCACATTCCCCTAATGTAATTACAGTGCCCGTTAACACTACATTAGCATGTCCGGGTACCAGTGTGTAGCAATCCCAGTAACGTCTCTTCATCACCCATAGGCGTCTTGACCCAGACTAATGCAAATGGCTGTGGGTCCCTGGTGGGATTTGGGCTTTCCCATCACTCACAATCATAATTGTCTCTTTGCTTTGCACTTTTTACATTGGCATAGCTCTGAAGAGATTTTAGACTCTTCTCTTGTATGATACTTAGTTTTTTAATCTGCCAAAACTAGGGTAGATTGAATGAATCTGTCTTAGTCATTTTTTAATCTGAGGAGTTGGTGCTGGAGTGTTTATAATCTTTTATAGCAATTCATTAACATTTAATAATTACCCTAGTTATCTCCTCCCTTTTCATGCCATTTTTAATCAACCATTAAATTGTCCCAATTTCCTCATCCCTTTTATCCTTCTTGCCCCATTTCTTCTGAATAATTCTACTTTTCCCCTGCTATTAAACCCCATTCAGAAGAGCTGAGCAAGGAGATATGGGAAACTTCCCTCAAATAATCCTGCCCCCCACCCCCAACATAGTAGGCACCGAGATGTCCACAGACTTGTAACTCTTTCATGTCAGCATTAACCATCACCTGACACAAAATCACAGTGTTAGGTTATGCATCATATGACCAATCCAAAGATGCTAGCATTCCCAGCATTTCAGTAGCCTTGGAGTATTCCATTTACTGTCCAAGAGAGGAGATGGGTAATTCCCCTCTCAGGGCTTGTATAACACACTATTGCCACTATAAAGCTTAACCAAGTGGGAGTTTGCCCCTCTAGCCACCTCTCTGTGAAAGCTGCAAACCAGGTTAGGATCCTGAGTACAACTGCACATGATACCACCTCTATTTCCCTAAACTCAATTTCCATTTCAATAGCAATTCCCAGAAGAGCTGCAAAATGGATCTAAAAGGTAGCTTAACTCTATAATTGACTAAATTCCAAGCAAACCAAGTATCTTCCTAAACTGCTCCCGGATACTCCATTCCTCCCCTTTACAGAAAGTCATGGGCCCTAAATGGTGGTGCCAGCAGCTTCAGTGTGCTCTTGGTCACTTTACCTAGAAAATAGATAGGAGCAGCAAGGCTCCAATTCTTGGCTGAACTTCCCTCCATTTGACTTTCCTTTGCTTCCCCCTTTTTGGCCCTGGGGCCTACAAGTGCTTTTCTGCCTGTCAGTTAAAGGAGTAATTCTGTGAACTCAGCCTAGAATGGGCAGGGAGAAACCACCTAGAAACAATGTTTTCATCCCCCTCACTTCCCTGTATCTCATCTTTCTTTCTCCTGAACAATGTTTTAGCCTTTATTATCTAAATTAGAGTGGGGGAGGCATTCATTTCAAATGTCCCATCTGGGTCACTAATGGTGTGATATTCAGCTAACAGTAGAGAATTCCCCCGTTCAAGTATTTTGAAAAGGACTCACCACCAGGCTCTATAGAGTGTCTCACACAAGCCTTTTATTCAAAGATAAAGGAATCAAAAGGGGATTAAGAGGTACAAACTTTCAGGTGCAAAATAAGTCAGAGAGATAAAAAGCACAGTATAGGAAATATAGTAAATTAAGACTGTAATTAACATAGTTTGGTAACAGATGGTGTGACAAAATTTACCATGGTAAACACTGAATAATGTATAAAACTGTTGAATCATTATGTTGTATACCTGAAACTAACATAACACTATATGTAATGGTACATCAATAAAAAAAATAAAAGTAAAGGATACAGGACGGCAGGAGAAAGAGAATGCAGGCAAGCATCAAGGATACCCCAGAGACACACAAGCCCCAACTCCTCAGGACCCTTTCTCTGAGCACCATGACTGACTGAACCTCTTGCTTGAACCAGGAGATCAGTGCAAGGAATCTTAGGTAGAAACACTACCAGAAAGCTCTCAGTGCTTCCTTAAGCAGTCTAGACAGGTCATTAAACTGGTTAGGCCCGTTGCAAAGCAGCAGTGAAGAAACTGACCCTCACAGTCACTCGGGAGGGTTTGGGTCTTAAGCTGCACATCATAAATACTACTGCCACTATCTTGGCCAAGATAAAACCAGACATCCAGGGGTCCGCAGAGATAAAGATGGAGCAGCTCCAGTCTACAGGTAAATCAGCTCTCTCTCCACATTTCACTTCACCAGAAAACTTTCACCAGCCTACTTAAATTGCCTACAATTATTATTTAATTATTACACTACTGTTGAATATTAAATAAAAATTGTTTAAGTTATATCTATCTATATCTATACCATCTATGTTTCACCTTTCCACTTATATCGTGTTTTGATGATTTAGTCCACTTATTAGTTGCTAAATTAATATTTTGGAAAAAAAGCACGACAGTGATATAATGAATACATGAAGAGAATTGATATTGAGATTAATTAGAAATAGATTACTACTAGCCCAAGGCAACAAGAGAGATTCCGTAATCACCACACAAGAGATGCCAATATCCAGTTCCTGTCTGGAGAAATCTAGTATCTCAAAATTTCTATTTTGATTTCATATCACCGAAATATGGCAGTGTTTGAACAATCCAAATTGCAGTCAATATAATACTCTGGGTTCTATGCAGCTCAACAAAATAAGAAAAAATGATAATGGGAAAGGAAAAAAAGTTTTATTATGAACAACTTGATTTTCTTTTTTCTTTCATCTTTCTTTTTTCATTTTTTAAATTTTTAAAAAGGTTTTATTTACTTATTTCACACAGAGAGAGGGGTAGGGAGAGAGCAAGCACAAGCAGGGGAAGGGGCAGGCAGAAGGAGAAGCAGACTCTCTGGTGAGCATGGAGCCCTATTTGGGACTTGATCCCAGGATCCTAGAATTAGAATCCTAGAGCCAAAACCAGCCACTTAGCCGACTGAGCAACCCAGGTGCCCTATCTTTCTTTATTTTTAAAGAAAATTCTGGAGAATCACATATGAAGAGCTTGTGAGATACTGGTAATATTTTTTTCTTACTTGTGTAAAGTTATACAGTTATTTATTCTAGTTTTTCATTGTACTGGACATTTATGCTTTATTCACTTTTTGATGTGTGTTATATCTCACAAATTTAAATACAGAATTTTAAAATTTATGAGACTTGACAGAATTATTGAGAATAAAATACTTAATAAAGTCAATAAACTAAAATAAATAATGATCCTATATAACAGCAATAATAAATCAAGAGATTTATTATTTAATTAAAAGAAATAAAATGAATCTTAGTTTATAAAAAAGTATTCCAGGGGTTGTGAATGGGTGTTGGAAAAGTCTGGAAGTGAGGACTCCTTATGTGTCCAAATGATAAATTAAGACCCATCTGAGTTGGAAGTCATATCTAGCTGTGTTTTTTCTAGGAACATGAAGAATTACCTGAGCCATTTTTTTCCACTAAAGCTTCTCATTTCTCAATACCAAGGTCAGACTTCCTCTCCAAAGTATTCCTTTCCTGACTGTTCTAGGAAAATCCCCTTTCTTTACATTATCCAGTGCACTAAATGGCTCGCATTTTACCAAAAGTGACTTTTTTCTCTACACAAATAAGTTCAAGAAATATATCTGTTGAAATATATCATTTCCTCCCAGGCTTCTTACAGCCTTTCTAACAAATGCCTCCGACAGAGCTATACTTTTGTTTGTCTGCTATTTTCTGTCTCTTTGATCAAGATATCAAGATTCAGCCCAATTGTCTTATGTGGAGTCCATTTGAAAAATGCTAGTTCAATTTCAGTAATTGTGGTAACAAAAGTATAAAATCATATCAAATTGCCCTTTATGAGGAAGAAATGATGTGATTGTCTAAATTGAGGTTTCCTCTGGATGCTGACATTCATTTTCAATAGAAAATGAATGATAATAATTCCTTAATAATTAATTAATTAATGTTTATTAATTAATAAATAATAATAATTCACAATAGTGAATTACATTTATTTGTACATTCAACATGACTGATTCTCACCATGAGGTGTCTTACTCTTTAGGGACTGATTCCACTGAATTCATTTTTGGTGTTCCTGCCACAAGTAGGTATGTATTTCAACCATTCTAAGCATTGAATAAATGAATAGTAAGTTTATTTTTTAGTGATAGAATTCAATTATTCATTTATTCAAAATATGGACCTATGATATAAAATAAGCATAATGGAAAAATTGGTTTCTTTCCTCTCCACACATTCCAAATGGTTAAATAATTAATAAGCACAATATGTTACATTACTCTCACTTTGCAGAATAAGAGCAAGACTATTCTTGCTCTTGAAGCTATTGAAGATTCCCTTCAGACTTTATGTTTCCCAAGTCATCTCCATGAGGTGGAAAATAAATAGTGCTGCTATTTGGCTGAACAGAGACAGAGCAATTCACATTGGACTTTCACAAGAACATATGCAATAGTGATGACACCATCCTACATCAACAGCAGTTGGACATTACCAAAGTTCTCTCACATTTAACTTCCCAACAATCCTTCGAGTCCATAGGAAGATGTGACCTTCATTTCACAGATAAGAAAGCAGAATTTGGCAATACTATGATATTTGCTCAAATCACGTGCCAGAAGCAGGGAAGTCAAGCTGAATCCAGACTTTGGAGTCCCCTGGCTATACTTTTCAGTATACACCATTGTCATACACATTCTTAGGACATACAGGTAAGTATTCTGTTTCAGAATTCAAAGGAGCTAATGCATTTTAAATAATGAACAATAAATCAAAAATCAAATTGGAGCTTAAAAAAAATGAAATGGAAGTGTAAGCAATTTACTTTTTGTCACTGAAATTGTTACTTTTATTTTTTCCCCTTCTTTTAGGTGACTAATTCACAGCTGAGTTATTAAAGAAGATTTTAGAATTATTATCTTGGCAACCTCTGTCAATTCAAAGTGTAGTAAAACTGAAAATCTCTACTTACAGTTTCTTGAAGTACCATTTGTTAAGTACCAAGCACTGTGTTAAGTATTCTATAAACATAATTTTCTTAAATCATCATAATGATCTTATGAAGGGGTAAATATTATTATTCCTCTGTTACCAACAAGAAATCTGAAGTTCAATGAGGTTGAAAACTTGTCTAAAAACACGTGAGCTAAGATTTGTATTAACCTACCTTACAAAGTTTGGGTCCCCAACCATTCTACTATTTGAGCCCCCCATATGTTTGGGGGAAAATAGGGAAAGAATCTTAGAAATTATGGCACATTATGTTAATTCCTAAGTTAGCCACTGTTCAATCCCAGAAGCAGAATCATTAGCATATATATGGATTGGTTATAAGGGCTCGTTCTTGCAGTGGTGGGTCTGGTTTGACTGTGGGTCTCTGTAAGAAGTTTGTCTTTGTGCTCAGTTCTGGAGTCTATAGTCACGGGACAGGTAGATGGGCATGGAAAGAGAGAAAGAAAGATCAAGCAGGAACCCACAGACACAAGCTGAAGAATGATGTGAAAGCCTGTATCAGTGCTTGCCACCTGTGAACTTGTGATGAGGCTCTCCTGCAGAAGCCAGGGACTTTAGTCACAGAGGTTCCCCGGCAAGGTAGAACAACCAGCAAGGTAAGTAGGCAGATGAGTGACAGTGCGTGTCATCAACAAAATGACTCCTGTTTCACATCTGTTCTCCAAATCTCCCTCAAGAAATTCTCTTCTGGCCAGTGCTAACTGGAAACAGATAAGAAAGGAAATCTAGCCAAACGTAGAGTTTAGTAGTGTGAAATACTGGGTTGTGAAGGATTCTGAGACTCAGAGTTCTGCTACTGATTAGTAATGTCTGCTGTGGGCACAAGAGAGGGAAGTCGTGATAAATGTGACATAAATGTGCCACTCTACCCTTCACTGTTGTGCTTTTCTTCAGATAATAAGATTGCAAGGAATGTTGATAAGTAAATCAATAATACAACCATATATATTTATTAAAAGTATTTCACATTATGGGCAAGGAACTCCCCAAATTTATAGAATAGGTATCAATAAGATAATCATGTGTTCTACAAAACACCCCTGTTAAAGACAAAACACTAGGCTAAATGGACATTTCTAAATTCATTGGGAACATAGGGAGAAATGGACTTATGTAATATTCACTGTCTCATTAACATCTTGCTCAGAAATGCATACGAATACACACTTATAAACATTCTTTTTAACATGCAAATTATAAATATAAAACACTTGATAGTCACTGTCAATTACTCATATTAAGTGAATCAGTCATGTTTTACTTGGTGCTGATTTTGAAAATTGGGTTCCTCATTGCAGCAGACTAAAACATGAGTAATTGGAGAAATATTCCTCACTTGCACACTGGTGTATTTTGATATGATTACATAGAACTTTCTGATTTAGAGTTACAAAAAACATTTATCTTTTTTATGCATATTCATTATCACACTGTGAAGCAAGTAAAGTTCCAATTTTCAAAGACAAAGAAATTCAGGCTCACAGATGTGAAATTGCTTATGACCATATAAGTGACAACATAATAATTCTAATCCAGTTTTATTGACTGCAAAGCCTGCTATATAAATTTTCCTGATGACTATATCAAATACACATGTTGGCACCAGCAAGAGGGAAATACATTCTGGGATAGACTTAGTAAGCATGCACAAGAATTCTGCTTTCTATCCAGGGCCTCTGTTCTTTGACTGCCTCACCATCTGTTCCCATGAATGCTTGCTTGAAGCAGGCACCCATGAGGGTGATATTGTCCCCCCCTTTCTTTTTTTGATAGGGGACATACACACATGGGAAGGTAGAAACAAGAGTATAATAGAGGATGATGGAAAATTTTAAGTTTCTAGCAAAATTCCATTCTCAAGTATTTATATCTATATATTTGCTTAGTTACACTAGAATAGGTGCTCCATTAAAGCAGAGTGTGGAAATAGGCTCTTTATGTGCTGAATGTGTGGTATCTTGAGGACAGGTGGAAAATTGAGATTTGTTCCTTTCAGATAAGCCAAAGGAAAAGAAAATCACAGGAATTTGTAAAGAGAGCAAGTATTTTTCAAGCAAGGCACTCTGAATCTCATTTGGTCTTTGCAACCATGCTTCAGATAGGTCTCAACATTCCCATTTTATAAATGACAAAGCTAAGCTTCAAACAGTTTAAGGGGACTGCTGAAGGCTCCAAAACTAGTAAGGTTATTCTATTCTATTCAATTATTCTTATCCTCACAGACTTTTTCCTTATTGTGAAGAAAAATTTCCTTCTTGTTCCATCTTTTGGGGTCATAGAAGAAGTCTAAATTTCTGTGTAACACATAAATCGTTAAGGACAAGTAATGGGTCTAACCTGAAAGTAGAAATTACTCTTTAGGATGACCAAATACACATAAGCAATGAACAGCAATAAGGGATTTGAGTAGACTTGTCTACATAATAGACCCATTTCCCCAAGGCCATCCCGTGCTGCTTCTTCAGTGGCAACATCCATATTAACAGTAGGTAGCATAAACTGAAAATTGTCAGAATGCTTCACAACAACTGAAAGTATTTATTTTTCCCTGAAATTGTGTATCTGAGAAGTATAAAATATAGAGTACATAAGTAAATTTCCTTAAGTCATACAGCAAGTAAGGGATGGAGCCTAGCATTGAATGCCAATCAGTCTGACACCACCAGGGCACTCTAAAGTACTACATTCTGAACTCTACCAGTAAAAAAAAAAAAAAAAAAAAAGTTCAGGCAACAGCAACAACAATAAAAAGAGGAGGAGGAAAGAGAAAGGAAGAACAAAGCCTTCATCAAAAACTCAATGGTATTTTTATCTTCCTATTCTGGGCTATTTTCAGCAGCTGGCAATAAGAAGCAATTAACTACTGCAACTACTACTAACACTACTAAATACATTTTTTTTAAAAAAATCAAAAAGTGTCTTGAAAACATATATTGATAATTGACTATACAGATTTTTAAAATAGACTTTACTTTTACAGCAGATTAAGGTTCCTAGCAAAACTGATCAGAAGCTATAAAAAGATCTCTTTTATACCCTGCAACCATGTGCCGTCCAGAATCCCCTCCACTATCATATTCTGCACTATAGTAGTATGTTTGTTACTACTGTATACTGATAGTTGAAAAACCTACACTGACATATCATTATCACCCAAGGTCCATGGTTTATATTAGGGTTCACACTTGGTGTTGCATATTATTTGGGTTTTCACAAATGTAATGACATGTGCCTACCACCACGTATCAGACAGAATAGTTTCACTGACCTAAAAAATCCTGTGTTCAACCTATTCATTCCCACCTCCAATCCTTGACCACCACTGATCTCACAGTCTCCATATTTTTGCCCATTTCAGAATGTCATATAGTTGGGATCCATACAATATGTAGCCTTTCAGCTTAGCTTCTTTCACTTAGTAATACATACTTAAAGTTCCTCCATGTCTTTTCATGACTTGATAGTCTTGAAAAGTGTTGGAATTCAATTGTCTGGATGTACCACAATTTATTTATCCATTTTCCTACTGAAGGACATCTTGGCTGCTGCCAAGTGTTGACAATAAACCTACTGTAAACACCTGCATGCATGCTTTTGTGTAGACATACATTGTGAATTCATTTGGGTAAATACCAGCGAGGATAATAATTGGATTATACGGTTAAGAGTATGTTTAGTTTTTAAGAAACTACCAAATTGACTTCCAAAATGGCTGTACCATTTTGCATTGTTATCAACAATTAGTAAGTGTTTCTGTAGCATCCCACATCTTCACCAGCATCTGATGTTAGTGTTTTGGACTTTGGTCATTCTAACAGGTGGGCAATAGTATTTCATTGGTGTTTCAATTTTTAATTCCCAAAGAACATAACATATTGAACATCTTTTCATATGTTTATTTTTCATTTGTATATCTTCTTTGAAGAGGTATCTTTTGCCTATTTTTTAATCAGGTGGTCCATTTTCTTATTATTGAGTTTTCAGGGTTTTTAAAATACTTGGATAACAGTCATTTATCGTATATACATTTTGCAAATATTTATTTCCAGTGTGTGGCTTGTATTTTCATTCCATTAATATTGTCATTCACAGAGCATAAGTTTTTAATTTTAATGAAGTCCATCTTATAAATTATTTTTGTTGTGGATTGTACCTTTGCTGTTGTATCTAAAAAGTCATTTCCATAGCAAGCTCAGGTACATTTTCTTTTATATTATTTTCTATGAATTTTATAGTTTTGCATTTTATCTTTAGGTCCATTATCCATTTTGAGTTAATTTTTGTGAAGAGCATAAAGTCTGTGTCTAGATGCACTTTTGTTTGTTTATTTTGGCATATGAAGGTCCAGATGTTGACAAAACTATCTTTGCTCCATTGCATTGCCTTTGCTCCACTGTTAGAAAATTGGTTATATTTCTGGGGGTATATTTCTGGGATGTAAGTTCTGTTCCACCGATCTATTTGTCTATTCTTTCACCAATAAACGCAATGTCTTGAGTACTGTTGATTCATACTAAGTCTTGAAGTTGAGTATTGTCAGTCCTCCAACTTTGTTTTTCTCCTTCAATATTGAGTTGACTATTCTGAATTTTTTGTCTTTACAGATAAAAATTAGAATTTATTGATGTCCAAGAAATCAGATTTTGACTGGGATTCCAGTGAGTCTATTGACCACGTTGAGAGCTGACATATTGACAATATTGAGTCTCCCAATGTATATAATATGTACTATCTTTCTATTTTTTTAGTTCTTCTTTGATTTCTTTCATCAGAGATTATAGTTTTCCTTATATGAAACTTGAATATATTTTGTTGGATTTGTCTCTAAGTATTTCATGGGGGGAGCAGTAAATGGTAATTTCAAATTCCACTTGTTCATTGCTGACATATAGGAAGGGGGTCAAATTTATGCATTAAACTTGTATCCTGCAACCTTGTTATAACCTCTCATTAGTGCCAAGAGTTTTTTTAAATTCTTTATTATTTTTATTATTATGTTTTTTTCACCTCCACTTTGAAGGACAGTTCCATAGGGTACAGAATTCTAGGTTGATTTTTTTTTCCTCAACACTTTAAATATTTCAATCTACTTTTCCTTCTCTCATGGTTTCAGAGAAGTCTCCTCTTCAAAGGAGATTTAATTCTTACCTTTGTTACTCTATAGGTAAGGTAATTTTTTTCCTTTGTCTTCTTTCAAGATTTTTCTGTCTTTGATTTTCTGCAGTTTGAGTATGATGTACCTAGATGTAGCTTTGGAGGAACATTTATCCTGCTCAGCATTTTCTGAGCTTCCTGGATCTGTGATTTGGTATCTGATATTAACAGGGGGAAATTCTCAATCACTGTATCTTCAAATACTGCTTACGTTCCTTTCTTGTCTTTCTTCTTTTGGTATTTTCATTAATTGTGTATTATACCTTTTGTATTTGTCCTACAGTTCTTAGATATTCTGTTCCATGTTTTTTAATCTTTTTTATCTTCACTTTTTAATTTTAGAAGTTTCTATTGATATATCCTGAAGCTCAGGGACACTTTCTTCAGACATGTCTAGTCTACTAGTGAATTCATCAAGATAATTCTTCATTTCTTTTACAGTATTTTTGGTCTCTAGCATTTCTTTTTTATTATTTTTCAGAATTTCCATCTCTCTGCTTAGATTACCTGCGTGTTCTAGCATATTGTCTACTTTTTTCATTGCAGCCCTTACTTAGCACCTTAACCTTGACTATTCTAAAGTCACAGTCTGAAAATTCCAGCATCCCTGGCGTATCTATCAATGGTTTTGATGTTTATTCAGTCTTTTCAAATTGTTTTTGTCTTTTAGTATGCCTTATAGTTTTTATTGATAAGCAGACATGATGTGCTGTGTAAATGGAACTGTCAGGGATATATAGGCCTTCAGTAATGTAGTGGAAAGATGTAGGAGAGGAGGCATTCTATGGTCCTACAATTAGGTTTCAGTCTTTCAGTGGGCCTAGGTCACCGAGCTATGAATTTCATCAATGAATCTCTCTTTCTCTCTCCCTTTCTCTCCCCCCGCTCTCTTTTTACTTCACTAGGTGGGACTAGAAGGCTAGAGTGGGCTGCAGTTTAGTATTTCTCTTCCCCCAGGTTGGTTAGGTTCTGATAAACCCCCAATAGTTTGGACTCTGATTAAATAACTTCCCTTGGGTGAACTTAGCACAAACAAAAAAACAAAAAACCTTACGTATTTGAAAATGGTTCTTTTTCTCTTCCCCTTACTAGAAGTATGAGAGGATTCTACCACCACACCACCACCCCCAACCAACTTTTGCTATGAAAGCTGGGAGAGTTCCTGGAGGTAAAACGTGCAAAAGGGTCTGATGACTGAGTCTCTCTGGAGTTTTGATCTCTCAGAGTTGTCCACACAGAGCCTCCAGTGGTTTGTCAACTAGGTTCAGATTTTCCTACCCTGGTGGTTCCCTCAAAAGTTCAGCTCTGCTAAGTTGTGATGCTCTGTACCTACCTGTCTCTCTCTCCAATTTTTTAGGCAGTGGTTTTCTCTGATGTTTCAGTTCTCTGAGTGATCTAAGAAAAGTTGTTGATTTTTGATGGTTTAGCTTACTTGTTAGGTTCTAAAATCTTTACCTGTCAAACGAGAAACTGCAAGTCCCTAAAGCCTTCTTTTTCCTTTCAAACAGTTCTGTACATCCATGCTGTAAACTAGATAAGGGCAGAAATGACCAAAGAGTGACAGTCTTACAATATTGACTAATCTAACCTGGATTCAGAGTAGCAAGGGTCACAGTTTTACTGAGGGGAGTAGCTCATAAGAGGGCCTGATATTTGAGGAATTTTATTTTCTTTAAGAAAGTAACATTATTGCTTTAGATAGATTTGCTAAGTCGCCTCTCTTTCTTTCTATCTTTCTTCTTTCTTTCTTAGCTGTATTTGTCTTATTTTTGGTTTCTCAAACTTGATCCTGCATTTGAATATGTGATACTAGTGGATAGTAGATACTTTGCTCATAGGATCCTAAAGGTTATGCTTGAGCAATACATGGTTAAAAATGCAAAACATTGGGGTGCCTAGGTGGTTCAGTTGGTTAAGTATCCAACTCTTGATTTCAGCTCAAATCCTGATCTCAGGGCCCTGGGATAGAGCCCCACATCAAGCTCCTTGCTCAGTGGGGAGTCTGCTTCTCTCCTTCTCTCTGTGTCTTCCTCTGCCCTTCTCCCTGCTCCCACACTCCCTCTAAAATAAATAAATCTTTACCTAAAAATGCAAAACATTGCCATCTATTAGCTAAATTAATACATGTAATTATATTAAAATATAAGAACTGCAAGGTAAGCAGTACCTGTAAATTTGAGCAAGCAACACTTAAACAGTTACATATAGTTGGACCCCATTCTATTTTTTTTTAAAGTTTTGGCATATTCTTTTTGTGTGTGTGTGCTTTTATTTTTTTTAATTTTAATTTTTTCATTTTTTTATAAACATATAATGTATTATTAGCCCCAGGGAACCCCATTCTAATCAATCTCTTAATGTTATTATCTTGACCTCATCCCCTACCGCTAGTCTTTACTTCAAAGTAAAACTCATTAGCTTCTATATCAGCACAGTTTTGTCTGGTGTCAAAAATACACCTCTTTGCCTCTGTGACAGCCACATAAAGTTCACTTCATAGCTATAAACTATGAGAAACATCCGCTGTCACCTCTTCGAAGAATTGTTACTTAGACATTTTGTTTTGTTGTTCTTCGTGTTGTTAAAATTGAGGTTCGGGGATTCAATACATTGTAAAAGGCCTTGTAATTTTATTATTTATTTTTTAGTACTAAACTGAAAATTATAAAGGGTTATAATAATTTTTAGTTATTCAAATATGCCTCTTGAATTACTCAAATATACCAACCATGATCAGACCTCAGGATTTTTTTTTTTTGTATGCTGTTCTCTCTGCTTAGAACATTCTTTCTCCAGACATCCATAAAATCATGTCTTCGTATTATTTAATCCTCAGAGAGATCTTCCTTGGCCAAACTAAGAGAGAAGCTACAACCACTTTCTCTTTCTTTAAGTGATAATAATTGCTCACAGAAACAAATCACACTGTTGAAAACATCATTGTGTGTGTGTGTGTGTTGTCTCTCTACACTGGTGTGTGGTCTTGGTCCCTTTTCTGTAGTGCTCTATGCTCATTGCCTAACAGAATGTGTCTGAAAGAGAAGATGCTCAGTAAACTCTACAGAATGAATGGATGCTTCTTCCAGCTGTCTCTTCCTCTATGTACACTGAGATAATGTCACATCAACTTCCTACTTTGATGAATTCTAGGTAAAATAAAATTATGCCTATTCATTAATTCTTAGTTCATCATCTGATAATTGGGGTGCACAGCAGCCCACCTCCAGCTATGGAATCCTGCCAATATCTGTTGTACAGTTTAGGGCTTTCTCTTTGGGAGGCTGAAAGTTTACTCCAGAGTTATTGCTGGTATTTCTGAATTTGTACACAATCATGAGGCACTGATACCATTATCTCTAATCAGTGTAATAATGTCAATGCATTATCAAAATATCAAATGAAGGTAAATATTCCATATATAACAGGGTGAAAGTTTTCTTATGTGCTTTATATTTTAAAAATCTATCAGTTGGTTAAAATATAAATATATGTATGTATTATTGCAGGAAGAAAAGACTTTAATGATTGTGGGGGCACTTGTGTGGCTCAGTTAAGTGTCTGCCTTCAGCTCAAGTTATTCCACATCCTCTGCCTGCCACTCCACCTGATTGTTCTCCCTCTTTCTCTCTCTGTCAAATAAATAAATAAAATCTTTTTAAAAATTAATGATTGTGAAAACTATTATCTTTATATATAAGAATAATTATTTACAAACTTTTAAGTATGTTTCAAGAACCAATAGAATAATATATTTACAGCTAATTTAAGAGTACTAGATAACTCATGCAGAAATACCTAACATTATGGAAAACGTGTTCTACACAGAGCAATAATATTTATGAGAAATCTAAATAATAGTAATTGGCAGAAAAACAGAGATAAGTTCTTGTCATATTTCTAATAATTTGATCACTTCTCACATTAATCAAAATAACCTTTAAGAAAATTTTTTAGTCTATTTAGGTACTAAAACTTATTTTTTTTTAATTTTTTAAAATTTCTTTTCAGCGTAACAGTATTCATTGTTTTTGCACCATACCCAGTGCTCCATGCAATATGTGCCCTCCCCAATACCCACCACCTGGCTCCCCCAACCTTCCACCACCCGCCCCTTCAAAACCCTCAGATTGTTTTTTAGAGTCCATAGTCTCTCATGGTTCATCTCCCCTTCCAATTACCCTCAACTCCCTTCTCCTCTCCATTTCTCCATGTCCTCTATGTTATTTGTTATGCTCCACAAATAAGTGAAACCATATGATAATTGACTCTCTCTGCTTGACTTATATCACTCAGCATAATCTCTTCCAGTCCCATCCATGTGAAACAAAAGTTGGGTACTCATCCTTTCTGATGGAGGCATAATACTCCATAGTGTATATGGACCACATCTTCCTTATCCATTCATGCATTGAAGGGCATCTTGGTTCTTTCCACAGTTTGGCGACCGTGGCCATTGCTGCTATAAACATTGGGGTACAGATGGCCCTTCTTTTCACCACATCTCTATCTTTGGGGTAAATACCCAGTAGTGCAATTGCAGGGTCATAGGGAAGCTCTATTTTTAATTTCTTGAGGAATTTCCACACTGTTCTCCAAAGTGGCTGCACCAACTTGCATTCCCACCAACAGTGGAAGAGGGTTCCCCTTTCTCCACAACCTCTCCAACACACGTTGTTTCCTGTCTTGCTAATTTTGGCCATTCTAACAGGTGTAAGGTGGTACCTCAGTGTGGTTTTAATTTGAATCTCCCTAATGGCTAGTGATGATGAACATTTTTTCATGTGTCTGATAGCCATTTGTATGTCTTCATTGGAGAAGTGTCTGTTCATATCTTCTGCCAATTTTTTGATATGATTATCTGTTTTGTGTGTGTTGAGTTTGAGAAGTTCTTTATAGATCCTGGATATTCACCTTTTGTCTGTACTGTCATTTGCAAATGTCTTCTCCCATTCCGTGGATTGCCTCTTTGTTTTGTTGACTGTCTCCTTTGCTGTGCAGAAGTTTTTGATCTTGATGAAGTCTCCAAAGTTCATTTTCATTTTTGTTTCCTTTGCCTTTGGAGACATAGCTTGAAAGAAGTTGCTGTGGCTGATATCGAAGAGGTTACTGCTTATGTTCTCCTCTAGGATTCTGATGGATTCCTGTCTCACGTTGAGGTCTTTTATCCATTTCGAGTTTATCTTTGTGTACGGTGTAAGAGAATGGTCGAGTTTCATTCTTCTACATATAGCTGTCCAATTTTCCCAGCACCATTGATTGAAGAGACTGTCTTTTTTCCACTGTATATTTTTTCCTGCTTTGTCGAAGATTATTTGACCATAGAGTTGAGGGTCCATATCTGGGCTCTCTACTCTGTTCCACTGGTCTATGTGTCTGTTTTTATACCAGTACCATGCTGTCTTGGTGATCACTTTGTAGTAAAGCTTGAAATCATGTAACGTGATGCCCCCAGTTTTGTTTTTCTTCTTCAACATTTCCCTAGCAATTCGGGGGTCTCTTCTGATTCCATACAAATTTTAGGATTATTTGCTCCAGCTCTTTGAAAAATACCAGTGGAATTTAGAATGGCATTAAAGGTATAGATTGCTCTAGGTATTATAGACATTTTAACAATGTTCATTCTTCTGATCGAAGAGCATGGAATGGTCTTCCATCTTTCTGTGTCTTCTTCAATTTCTTTCATGAGTGTTCTGTAGTTCCTCGAGTACAGATCCTTTACCTCTTTGGTTAGGTTTATTCCCAGGTATCTCACGGTTCTTGGTGCTAGAGTAAATGGAATCAATTCTCTAATTTCCCTTTCTGTATTTTCAATGTCAGTGTATAAGAAAGCCACTGATTTCTGTACATTGACTTTGTATCCTGCCACATTACTGAATTGCTGTATGAGTTCTAGTAGTTTGGGGGTGGAATCTTTTGGGTTTTCCATAAAAAGAATCATGTCATCTGCAAAGGGAGAGAGTTTGACTTCTTCATTGCCAATTTGGATACCTTTTATTTCTCTTTGTTGTCTGATTGCTGTTGCTAGGACTTCTAATACTATGTTGAACAAGAATGGTGAGAGTGGGCATCCCTGTGTTCCTGATCTCAATGGGAAGGCTGTGAGATTTTTCCCATTGAGGATGATATTTGCTGTGGGTCTTTCATAGATAGATTTTATGAAGTTCAGGAATGTTCCCTCTATCCCTATACTTTGAAGCGTTTTAATCAGGAACGGATGCTGGATTTTGTCAAATGCTTTTTCTGCATCAACTGAGAGGACCACGTGGTTCTTCTCTCTTCTCTTATTGATTTGTTCTATCACATTGATTGATTGGCAAATGTTGAACCATACTTGTAACCTAGGGATGGATCCCAGCTGGTCATGGTGGATAATCTTTTTAATGTGCTGTTGGATACTATTTGCTAGGATCTTGTTCAGAATCTTAGCATCCATATTCATCAGTGATATTAGTCTGAAATTCTCCTTTTTGGTGTGGTCATTACCCGGTTTGGGGATCAGGGTAATGCTGGCTTCATAAAAAGAGTCTGGAAGTTTTCCTTCTGTTTCTATTTTTTGAAACAGCTTCAGGAGAATAGGTGTTATTTCTTCTTTGAAAGTTTGGTAGAATTCCCCAGGGAATCCATCAGGTCCTGGGCTCTTGTTTTTTGGGAGGTTTTTGATCACTGCTTCAATCTTGTTACTAGATATCGGTCTATTCAGGCTGTTAATTTCTTCCTGGTTCAATTTTGGGAGTTTACAGTTTTCCAGGAATGCATCCATTTCATCTAGGTTGCTTACCGTATTGGCATATTACTGTTGATAGTAACTTCTGATGATTGTTTCTACTTCCTTGGTGTTAGTTGTGATCTCTCCCTCTTCATTCATAATTTTATTAATTTGAGCTTTCTCTCTTTTCTTTTGGATTAGTGTGGCCAATGGTTTATTGATCTTAATGATTCTTTCAAAAAACCAGCTTCTAGTTTCATTGATACGTTCTACTGTATCTCTAGTTTCTATCTCATTGATCTCTGCTCTAGTCTTGATTATTTCCCTTCTTATGTGTAGAGTTGGTTTGATTTGTTGATGATTCTCCAGTTCTTTAAGGTGTAGAGACAGCTGATGTATTCTGGATTTTTCAATTTTTTTGAGGGAGGCTTGGATGGCTATATATTTGCCCCTTAGGACCGCCGTTGCTATATCCCATAGGTTTTGGACTGAAGTGTCTTCATTCTCATTGGTTTCCATGAATTGTTTAAGTTCTTCTTTGATCTCCTGGTTGATCCAAACATTCTTAAGCAGGGTGGTCTTTAGCTTCCAGGTGTTTGAGTTCCTTCCAAACTTTTCCTTGTGGTTGAGCTCCAGTTTCAAAGCATTGTGATCTGAGAATATGCAGGGAATAATCTCAGTCTTTGGCATCAGTTGAGTCCTGATTTGTGACCCAGTATGTGGTCTATTCTGGAGAAGGTTCCATGTGCACTTGAGAAGAGTGAGTATTCTGTTGTTTTAGGGTGGAATGTTCTGTATAAATCTATGAGGTCCATCTGGTCCAATGTTTCTCTCAATGCTCTTGTTTCTTTATTGATTTTCTGCTTGGATGATCTGTCTATTACTGAGGGAGGCGTATTGAGATCTCCTACTATAAATGTATTCATATCGATATGACTCTTTATCTTGATTAATGGTTTTCTTATGTAATTGGCTGCTCCCATATTGGGGGCATAAATATTTATTATAATTGTTAGATCTTCTTGGTGGATAGTCCTTTTAAGAATGATGTAGTGTCCTTCTGTATCTCTGGCTACAGTCTTTAGTTTAGAATCTAATTTATCTGATATGAGAATCGCTACGCTGGCCTTCTATTGAGGCCCATTGGCATTAAAGATGCTTCTCCATCCCTTCACTTTCAATCTGGGTGTATCCTTAGGTTCAAAATGGGTCTCTTATAGACAACATATGGATGGGTCCTGTCGTTTTATCCAATCTGCAACCCTGTGTCGTTTTATGGGCACAGTTAGGCCATTCACATTGAGAGTGATTATTGATAGATACGTTTTTATTGACATCGTGTTACCTTTGAAGTCTTTCTTTCTGTAGATTGTCTATATTTCTATTCAACAATATTCTTAGGATTTTTCCTCTTTTATAGAACCCCCCTTAATATTTCCTGCAGTGTCAGCTTGGTGGTCACCTACTCTTTTAAGCCTTGCTGGTCTTGGAAACTCTTTATATCTCCATCCATTTTGAATGTCAGTCTTGCTGGATAAACTATTCTTGGCTGCATGTTCTTCTCAGTTAGTGCCCTGAATATATCTTGCCAGCCCTCTCTGGCTTGCCAGGTTTCTGTGGACAGGTCTGACGTTATTCTGATGGGCTTTCCTCTGTAAGGAGCTTCTTTGTCCTAGCTGCCTTCAAGAGGGACTACCTACAATTATAATTCTTCTTTCCTGCTATTAGGTGTCTCGAGGACTTTTGAGAATCTATAATCTTGGGGGGAGACCCGTTCTGCCTCTAGTACATGAATGCTGGTTCCATTCACGAGATTGGGAAAATTTTCATGGAGAACTTGTTCCACTATATCTTCTAGACTTCATTCTTTCCCCTCCCCTTCTGGGATTCCAATAATTCTGATGTTGGAACGTTTCATGGCTGATTCAGAACATCCCTGATTCTGTTTTTGTGGCTTCTAAGCTGTTTGTTCCAGGCTTCTTCCTGATCCTTTCTCTCTATCTGTCCTCCAGATCACTAATTCTATCTTCTCTCTCAGTTACCCTAGATTTTAGAGAATTTAGATTAGATTGGAACTCATTGAGAACATTGTGAACATCATCCCTGATGGCTTTCAGTTCTGCCCTAACATTGTGAACATCATCCCTGGTGGTTTTCAGTTCTGCCCTAATCAACTCCATTTGGTCATCCATGGCTTTTTCCAACCTAGCTATTGCCTGGATAATTGTTAGCCTGAATTCCCTTTCGGACATATTGTCTATGTCGATAGCCATTAGCTCTGTTGCAGAAGGCCCATCCTCTGAATTTTTCTTCTGTTGGGAATTCTTCCTCCTAGTCATTTTGGTGAGAGATGGCTGAATGGATGTAGCTGGATGTATCGACCATGGTGTAGTCAAGGTGCACCCTGGAATGCTTCTGAGCAATCAGGAGTTCCCACCCAAATGAGAGAAAAAAGAAAAGACAATGAAAAAAAAAGAGAGAGAGAGAGAGGAAAAAAAGGGAAGATAAAAGAGAAGGCTCAGCCCAGATAGGCCCCAAGATAAGATTTATGAAGTATATAAACAAAAACAGACAAACAAAAAGACTGGTAAAAGTATATGACAAGAGAAAAAATATATATATGTATAAGCAAAAAAAGAAAAGAACCTCGTCAGAAAGAAACCCACGTATATGATTTATATACTATTAGGACAAACACAAATTCACAGAAACACTGGCCAGAGACAAAGATGGGAGAGTGGTTATAAATACTCAGTGTGTGTGAGGAAGGTTATTTTGATTCTTCCTGTATGTATCTTGATCTTTATTAAAGGACTTAACTATCCTAAGATAAATGGGGATTTAAAATTGGTTTACCTATAGGGGTAGCATTGATTGGGGAAAGGGGATTACCTTGAAGTTTAACTCTATATGATATTAAAAAATAAAAATACAAAAAAGGAATAAACTAAACTAAGCTAAAATTAAAAAAAAAATAAAAAATAGAAAAGCAAAGGAAAAACACGGGTATATGTATCAAAAAGTTCAGGTTAAAAGGTTATTATGGAATTTGATGTACTGGACATCTCACTGTGATGGGAAATAGGTCAAAAAATTGTCTATATAAGAAAAAATGAACCAGGATTGTGGGAACGAATTAAAAATAAAAGTTGTATCTATAAAGTAGTGGTGGTTGTTCTCTTGTCACCTTTTTTTTTTCTTTTTTTTTCCCTGGTTGATTTTCTGGGGGAGGGGCCTGCCACATGGGTTTTCAGGCAATGTTCCCTGAGTTAAGTCCTCCTGCCCCCCTCAAGGGGGTGGGCTCTGAGGAAACCAGTTTTTCAGGCTTTTGTTCTCTGGAGGTTTTTATGTTTGTTTGTTCATTTTTTTTTCCCCTCTCACCTTGACAGCTTTTGATGGTTTTTGGAGATTTAGAGGAAAGCAAACTGCACCCAGCCTCCCTCTCAGAGAGAAGCCTCAGTCTGTTCCCCTCTGGGTGCTGCAGGGCACACAAGTTCCCCCTTGGCTACTGGCAGAGCATGTTCTGAGTCATGGTCCCTGGGGACACAGGAACTCCTGCTTGTACCCAAAACCAAGACAGCAGCGGCTGTCTGGGCAGCTCGGGACTGCCAGAGAGGTTCCAAGCAGCGATCACACACTGAGATTTTCCCACTGGCCCAGGGCTGGGTGTGCCTGGTCTTTCCCGGTCCGAAAGTGGGTCCGAGAGCGCTGGGCTGGCACTTGTGCGCACCTCTCTCAGGGGAGGGTTGGGGCACACGCGTCTCAGGCTCTGACAGCGCGGCACAGCACTCACGTGGAAAAGTGCAAAAAGGCTGTGTTTCTGCCAGCTGGCAAGGCTCCCAGCCCATCACCAGACCCTTTGTGCTGGCGGCTCAGGGACCAAAACCTGGTTTCTCTGCTGCACTCTCTCTGGCTTAGGGGTGGCTGTCCTGGGTACAGGACCTTATGCCCCTGTCCCTAACTGCCCTGATTCCCACAATTTCCCCCCAAATTCACCCCAAAGGATTTTGCTCTTTTTGAGTGCTTTCAACCAGACTCCAAATTAATGCTGGTCCCCAGACACAGGCACTCTTGTATTGGGGTATTACTTTCCAATGGGTCACCTCTGGTGGCTCCCTCCCCCTTTTGTTTATCTTCCGATATCAATCCGATGTTCCCACTCCACTTTACCTGCCCACTGGCATCTTCTGCCCCCATAGAGATCCAGATGTGTATGATTCTGATCTCAGGCTGATTTCATGGGTGATCGGAGTTCTTTGGTAGGTAATCAGCTCACTTTAGGGTACAGGTTGAAACAGTGGTCCTCCTACTTCCCCGCCATCTTGTCTCCCCCTCCCTAAAACTTATTTTAAAGACATCCCATTTATGAATTTTCACACCTATGAAAATGGACCAAATGCCAAAATTTCATGAGAAGGGAAATTTTCAAAATCTTGTAAAAAATTCTTGGTAAATTACTTTGATCCAAAGCAATAAAGAATATAAAAAGCATAAAGAAGAAAAATATTAGGGGCACCTGGGTGACTCAGTGGGTTAAACCTCTGCCTTCGGCTTGGGTCATGATCCCAGGATTCTGGGATTGAGCCCTGTGTCAGGCTCTCTGCTCAGCAGGGAGCCTGCTTCCTCCTCTCTCTCTCTGCCTGCCTCTCTGCCTACTTGTGATCTCTGTCTGTCAAATAAATAAATAAAATCTTAAAAAAAAAGAAGAAGAAAAATATTAGAAAAAAATAAAGTTACCTCAACACCATTATTTTTCATTAATCAAATTTTAAAACAACAAATATTACAAAATTGATTTAAAAAGATATTCTCTTATAGTTATGATTCTAGGAAAGGAAAAGCTAACAGAATAGTCAACAAGCCTGAGATAGATACCATTTTCAAACTGAAAGTTTTATAGCTCATTGGAATAACAATGAATTTTGGTAGGCCTCTGCTCTGCTTTCTTACTAAGAGATTTTTGGATTCCACATAGTTAACAGTGTGAATTTCCCCAAAGAAATATTCATAGAATAGAAAATAAGTTTTAAACTAATATAATGGGGTTGATGTTTACAAGAAAAAAAATGGGATGTAGGCTTTAAGTAATTAAGAAGTTTCAATTAAACATTGCTTTGTTACCACCCATCACCTGCATATTCGGAAAGCAATTATGGCACAGGATGAAGTGGAAAAAAAAAATAGATAGAGAAAGAAATCCGTGGCTTTAGCAAGAATATATTGGGGATGTTTACAACCTCTTTTTTCCAGCCAAAGACAAACTGTATGACACATAATAGATTTGAGTCCTGCTCCATCATGTATCCATGAAAAATAATCAAACAAAATTAAACATGACAATTATAGGTCAGAAAGACATCTTGAATAAAAGAAAGGCTTAATAATTTATTTACAGATAATTACAACAACCTAGAGGGTCCTATTAAATCAGTTTCTTACAGAAAATGTAGTGAGCTCAATGGAAACTGCTAAAGAAGTAACCAAACAGAAGTGTCTGAAAAGTGCATGATTTTTTTACATTCCATCTGCTGCAAAGATTGTACTATTATTCTCCTCAGGTAACATTCTAAAATTAATATTAAATAAAATCTGATATAGATTGCTTTTATCTCTGTGTTTCTGGATCTATGGTTTAGGGTAGGTTTTTTTCCCAGTGATTGTGCAAAACAGCAAGCGAATGCAAAAATATTGGAAATAAAATATATGAGTGATGGTAAGAATCTTAAGACTGCTCTTGAAAATATTCAGAACATGTTTTCAAATATTATATGAAGCTTGATTTATGAGATTGCTTCAAAGAAATTACATCACAGGGGCACCTGGGTGGCTCAGTGGGTTAAAGCCTCTGCCTTCAGCTCAGGTCATGATCCCAGGGTCCTGGGATCAGGTCCTGCATCGGGCTCCCTGCAGCAGGGAGCCTGCTTCCCTTCCTCTCTCTGCCTACCTCTCTGCCTACTTGTGATCTCTGTCTTTCAAATAAATAAATAAATAAAATCTTAAAAAAAAAAAAAAGAAATTACATCACATAATTCAACTTAAGTTCAGAAAAGAAAGGATGAAAGTCTTAATAATTTGGTGATGGCATCACCATCAGGTGATGAGAAAGCAGAAAGAGTAAAAAATAATCTTGCTTAACCACCAGTTTCAGTTAAAAATAACCGTGTATTGAGTATGGCAATTGTTAAGCAACCTTATAGATTAAGATACTGGGAAATAATTGTTCTCTCCATCAATGTGAACCTTATAAAATTTGACTATTCTGTATGAATGTAAAAATTGTAAAAATAATCATTAATTTTGGGTAAAATGCTAAATTCTTATATCATAGATTCCCTTCTATGAAAGTAATATTTGCCTTTGGTTGAGTATTGATTCTTAGCATTGGTGCATTCAGTCTCAAAAGATAGGTTCAGAGTTCTTGTCATATATCAGACTTTGTAGAAACCACAGATAAAGCTGAGGCCGTGCCCCTACCCCTATAATGCT
This sequence comes from Mellivora capensis, assembly GCA_004024625.1. Lineage (NCBI taxonomy): Eukaryota > Metazoa > Chordata > Mammalia > Carnivora > Mustelidae > Mellivora > Mellivora capensis. The sequence goes on along the minus strand of PISX010014065.1, from coordinate 10,179 downwards.
TACATTTCAATGAGAGATAGGAAAGAAACAGAGGTGTGCTATATTCCCAACGTGTTGTGACAAAAATGGAGCAAGGTGAGGAGTGGGTAAGAGGAAGTTGTTTTATTTTATTTATTTTTTAAATTATTATATTTTTTATTATGTGATATTAGTCATCATACAGTACCTCATTAGTTTTTGATGGAGATTCATTGTTTATGTATTAATACCCAGTGCTCCATGCAATATGAAAAGTTATTTTATATAGGGTGGATTCGAGAAGGCTACATAAATAACTAGGAAAGGAGTACTCTTAGCAATACGTACAATCAATGCAAGACCTAAGGCAGGAGCATGATTAATGTTTTTAGAAAGCAAAGAGGAATAGAATACGAGAGAACAAAGAACTAATGGTAGGAGACAGAGTGGGAGGGAAAAAATGTAAGGACTTTGAAACTTTTACCAAGGGTCATGAACAATCTTCACAGAGATTAACAGGAAGGTGAAACTATTTGACTTATATTGTCATGTGGAATATAGGCATTCTGGTGGGATATTGGAGATGCAAAGGAGAACACTAAGACTAATGAAATAAACTAAGACTACTGAAAAAAAAAACTGGAAAAAAAAAACACCAAGACTACCAGAAAAAAAAAAAAAAAAAAGATTGTGGTGGTTAGTCCAGAGAGGCAGCAGAACAAGTGGTGGTAAGTGGTCAGATGCAGAATGTATTTTGAACATAATGAAAAAATTGAACTTAAAAAGCATGATTCATGGTGTGTAATAAAAAGCAATTACATTTTATCTTCCACCATCTATTTAAAATGGAGGAAAACTTGGACATCCCCATAACTTTCCTATAATCTGTGTCACAATTCACTTTTGTTATTCCAACACTTTAAAGTCTTAGCACACCCCTTATCTTTCATTTTGTGTCTTATGAATGTCAAACAGTGGAGGCACATTGATTGATTTAATATGATAGGGAAGATAAAGAATACAAAATCAAACATTGCTCCTAGGTACTTTTAACTTTTAAAAGTGGGTGAAAACTGCCCCAAATGGGACGGCTTAGGGAGGAGCAGGTTGGTAGGGAGGTGAGTCTAAAGCAAAAGTTTAGGACTTCTACTTTCACTGAAGATGTAAAAACCTCCAAAGAATGCTACTCTCAACCTATCAATGAAAAAAGCTGAATACTACCATTTCCTTGAGCCCATCAGTGAGCTGAAGTCTCGCAGCAACAGAATAACTTATATGTCAAAAAGAAACCTGCTTATGGAAAGTCAAGATACAAATCTATCACCTCTAACATCATTGGAGAAAGAGGGGGCCACCATACAAGTGAATAAGATGAAATTAGTTAAATTGTTAATGAATTGCCAAGGTCTAAGTATGGGCTGAGTAAGTTTGGAATAACTGGAGGCCCCAGACACAAAAAGAGCTCATATTCATCCTGAGTCCCTGCACACAGACCTCCACTGGGTGCTCATGAGAAAGAGGTTAAATTGTGTCTCCAAGAGAAATACATTGAAATCTTCATTCTCGGTACCTTAGAAATGAGACCCTGTTTGGATCTGGGGTCCTTAAGATGTAATTTGTTAGGATGAGATCAGACTGGAATAGATGGGCCCTCAATCCAATGGCTAGTTTCCTCAGGAAGAGAGGGAGGATGAACAGAGAACACCATGCAACAGCAGAGGCAGGAATCGCTGCAAGTGAAGGAAGGCTAAAGATGGACAGCCATGACCAGATGCCAGAAAGGGGCAAGGAAGGATTCCAGCCAGTCTCAGAGGGAGCATAGCTCTGCTAACACCTTGGATTACCCTTCTAACCCCCATAATTATGACAAAATACACTTGTCTTGTTTTAAGCCACTTGTTTTGTGGTACATTGCTACAGAAGCCCTACGAAACTGATAGAGCGGCAGGGCAGGGAACCAAAGAATCCTTGGTGACAGAGGTATGCAGAGATGATAGGTGCCTGCTGGGGAGGAAGGAGCAAAGAAATTTCTGTTTCCCCAGACCTTCCTCTCTTCTTATGAGTTCAGGGAGCTGGGGTTTGATTAAGGAAAAACACACAACCATGAGGTGATAGCATAAGTTAGTATGAGGAGGGAACTTCCCTTGTAGCATGAGACCTTCCAGAGACAATGAATGGCAAGAGATCACCCCCCAGAAGGAGAACTGGGGAGACAGGATTGGAGAGGGAGATTGTGTCTAGGATGATGAGGAATCTCTGGGTCAGAGAACTTCACAGCTTGGGAAGTTTTATAGTTCCAAGGTCTGTTTTACCTGTGTCTAGCAGATGTTGGTTGCAGTTTCATGGAATATGCAAAAGCAGATTCTAAGTGGCTAAAATATGCTTATTTGGGTTATAGTTATAGCAATTGGCTCAGTAAAAATTTGAGTTTAGCTCTAGCAGGCTTTTGAGATAATGATCCCAGCCTGGCGTGAAGTAATCATGGGGACAGTATATAGAGGCCACTTGGGGCACATTTATATAACAAACTATCCCTCAATACCATGTTGTTTTATAGTCCAAGTTGTATTTTATTTCATAAAGCCTGAGTTTGGAGCCAGCCATGAAGTATTATAATGATCCAGAATCCTGTAAGTCCACAAATTAGGATTTCAAAGTCTGTTTGCATCTGGTCTGCCCATTCAGTGAAGGAAACCCGAAGAGTAGAATGGAAAAAAAAAACAACTTTGATTTGTTTAATCATCTAGCAATAGAGTAACATTATGGCCCTTTTGGTACATGTCTCTGGCTCTCTGTAAAACGTGGCAAGTGTTATCTACAGGCAGATATATTAGCAAGTGCACAAAATAGCCCTCTCCATCTTTAGCAGTCAATAAGTATTGTAAGGTTATGTTGTTACTTAACACCATGGGCCCTAAAGTACGATAAGATTCAGCCATGAGTTCCAGTTCTTGGCCGATTTGTTTAATTTGTGTGGACAGCAGCTGGGACATGTCTATCTGAACTTCTTTTCTTCTTTTAAGTCTAGGGTGTCTATCTCCTTTTAAATTGTTTTAGAATTAGCCATCATTGCCTGTAAAATAATTTGTTTCTTAGAAGACCCCTTAGAATAAATGACTAGATGGATGCAGGACTCATTTTAGCCTTCTCTGGATGTGCCCAGTCATCATGCTACAGCACCATCTATTGCCTGATAAGCTCACTCCAAAATCCTCAACTGGTGGGGAAGATCTTTAGTCTCAGTTAACATTTTCCTTTGACTATCTGTCCAGGTCATTATGAGACCTAATGTAGGCTGAGTGGATTTCAAAGCCATAAAAATTCATATCAGCAAGGTAGAGGGACCTGCTTCCAGAGTCATCTTTGTGGGTCAGCCCACCTTCTGAACTAATTGTGCAAGATTCTTTAGTAAGAGCACCACATTTACCTCCAATACTATAACATCTGATTGTTAAAATTCATACCCTGTTAGATGGAGCTTACTCTCCACCATATACAGTCTACATAGCCAGGTAGCCCCCCCCTTTTTTTATTTATTTCCTGATTTAGCTTCTTAAGGAGAGATTGGGGCCCAGGGTAAGAGACAGAGCCTGTGTGTCCTCCTCCAAGCTAGAACATTCCCCTCCATCTTGGCCCTTTACTTTTGTCTTTTCAGTCTTTAGTATGCTGTGCATGGTTATGACATAGCAGAGGGTAAATTATCCCAGACACTGTCAGGGTGACACTGTGCTGCCTTTTCATCTAAAGATAACCAGTCCTTTTTTGAACAGTCTTGCCACCCTTTATAATCTCTTCTAGGACTTTGGGCTCCTACCTCTTCTGAGTGGCTTCCTGTGACGAGCTGCCGCAAGCAAGGTGTAGTACATGTCTTATGGCCTGAACCATTCAGCAGAACAACTATCCCTTTGGAGTCCTGGGATAGACAGCGATATAAATTTCCCTGTCTTTATTCACTTACACTTAAAGTAACACGTTAGCTAGCTCAGCCCAAGTGTTAGGGTCAGGTGTCAACATCCTTGTGCAGAGAAGCTATAATGATCATCATGACAGCATAACTAAATATCACAGAGGCGGATGCCTGGGTGGCTCATTTGGTCAAGCAGCTGCCTTCAGCTCAGGTCATGATCCCAGCCTCCTGGGATTGAGTCCCACATCGGGCTCCTTGCTCAGCGGGGGACCTCCTTCTCCTCCTGCCTCTGCCTGCCACTCTGTCTGCCTGTGCTCACTCTCTCTGTCAAATAAATAAAAATCTTTTAAATAAATAAATAAATAAATAAATAAATATCACAGAGGCATGTTAGCTGCTTGCAAAGGCTACTCTTCCAACCATATTTAGGAGACTGGCTTCAGCCTCTATCTGTACCTTATTGACTTGTTTACATACCATATGAGTCCCCAGGAATGAGAACATCCTCTCATCTCAGAGTACCCCAAATCTCTGACTTGGCTGTGAGGAATTCCTGCCACCATAGCCTATAATGGGGTGATTGATGGTCCATCCTTGCACTACTGGCATGCAATCTCCCCTTCTCCTACTCAATGCCCACAAGTCTTAGAACATCTAGCACCTGCCCAGTGGGGAACCTATGCAGGAGGCCTGACCACTTTCCCTAGACAATTCACTGCTTCTGTTCCCATTCCCAGTCAGTTTTTATAATGTGGGTTCACTCAAATACTGGCGTTACTGCTTGGTCAGGCTAATAAGGCACAAGAGGAAACCATGAAAAGTATAGAGTGTAATAATACAGCAGAGACCAAGGCCACACCAGACTAACACATAAGGATCCCAAATTTGGAGCCCTAATAGCTTAAGGATCTCCAGGATCAGCTTGCCAAGTGGTTGTTTTACTGACTTGTCATATACCATATGAATTCCTTGATCATCACTAAAAATGACTTGGTCTGCATTCCCACTTGTAGTGAGTTTATCAGGGGCTGATTAAGGAGAAGTATATGATTATAAGGTAACTGACAAATAATTAGCTTTATTTAGTTGGCTTTTTGACAGATCTTAATGTGGTGAGGTTGGGCAAACTCTCACAGTGTGAGAGCTTCCAGAGACAATGGCATAGGACCACCACCTAGAAGAGGAAAAGGGCAAGGGAATTCTTGAGAGAGGGGAAAATTAGTGAGGAGAGACCTATGGATGATATCATTGAGCAGCACACTGGAGAGTCTGTGGGTCAAAGAATTCCAAAGGGCAGCAGTGGCTTGGCATCTTTTATAATCCCAGTGTTTGTCCTATCCATGGCTAGAAGATTTTATGAATGTAATTTTGTAGGGTGTATAAAGCAGACAGGCTTTAAATCACTAAAAATATGCTGATTTGGACTGAATTTTTTTAGCAACTTCTGTAAAAATTTGAGTTTGGTCCTAGCAGACTTTTTTTTTTAAATTTTTATTTTTTTATAAACAAATTTTTATCCCCAGGGGTACATGTCTGTGAATCGCCAGGTTTATACACTTCACAGCACTAACCATAGCACATACCCTCCCCAATGTCCATTACCCCACCCACCTTTCCCAAACCCCTCCCCTCAGCAACCCTCAGTTTGTTTTGTGAGATTAAGAGTCACTTATGGTTTGTCTCCCTCCCAATCCCATCTTGTTTCTTTTCTTCTTTTTCTGCCCCCCTAGTCCCCCATGTTGCATCTCCACTTCCTCATATGATATCCCTAGCAGACTTTTGAGCTAATGGTACCAGATTGCTGTAATGAAATAAACAACAGAGAAACAATGTACAGAGGACATCTTTGGGGGAGAAGCTAGAAACCTTACCAACTGTAGGACACATTGAAATCCTTAGAGAAAGATGCTTGGAGAAAGCATTGCTGTTTGGAGAAATATGTAAGATAAATCCTCTACCTCTGAAGGAAGGACAGCAAATCATTCCTGGTTTAGGATCCTATACCAATACTAGGCAGAGGTCTTTTGCCAGTGGGGCAGTAATAATACATTCTCTCCATTCCAAAATCAACTACAAATAAAGGTAGAAACTTTCTACCATAGAGAAGATTGACAGAGACACTGAGAAATCTTTAAACCTGAGATCCAAGTACAGCAAGATTAAAGTTAAGGTAAGCCCGAGATTGGACCAGGATGACAGAGGACTGTCCTGTCCCTAGCGTGAACCTAGTACTGAGTAACAAGCAATATATGTCTACTACTAAGAGAAGGGAAGGAGCTTGAGAAGAACCCTATGTGGTTCAGACATGCAAGGATAATTGAAAACTGATGGTGAAGAAAAAAACAAAAACAAAAACAAAACTCCCTGGTATTTTAGCCCCCAACCCAACCACAAGACAATAGAAAAGCACTGTTAGAAAACTTTGAACTCAGTGGTACACTAGAGATAATAAAAGCAACAATAATACCCAAAGATAATTCAACTCTTGACCAAAATAAATCATACCTCCACACAAACAGTATGATAGCTAGAGTCATGCCCATTTCCAGGCATGGATACAAGTTACCCCAGTATTTACTATATCATTTTCAGGAGTCAACAAAAAATTATGAGACACAAAATAAAATAAGAGAAAAAAAATTTTAAAGATTAAATACAAACAAACCTCCCCCACCCCACCTCATTGTCAAGAACTAAAGCAATCAACACAACTAGACTCAAAGATGAATCAAATGCTGGGATTCTCAATCAGAGAATTTAAAAATAATTTCAATTAATATATTGGAGGCATAGTGGAAAATGTGGAAAACATATAAACATATGGGAAAAATCAGGAGAGAAATGACAGTTGAATGAAAATATAAATAAAGACACACACACACACACACACACAATAACAGAGATAAAGAATTCTTTAGATGAGTTCCTCAGTAGATTTACTATAGGTGATAAAAGAATCAGTGACCCAGGAAGTAAATCAATATACATTCTTTTTAGATATTCAAACTGAAACACAAAGGGAAAAAAGTGAAAAAAGACAGATCATCCAAGAGCTCTTGGATAATATTTAATGAGCAAATATACATGGAATTAAAATCTTAGAAGGCAAAGATAAAATGGGCAGAATAAATATTTGAAGAGACAATGATCAAGAATTTTCCAAAAGTAACAAAATACATTAAACAAGAATCAAAGAAGCTCAAAAAAATGATATATATCAAAGAGACAGACAAATAGTAAGACTGCTAAAAATCAAAGATAAATACAAAATCTTTAAATCTGTCACTGGGAAAAAGTTACATACAAAGGAACAAATATGAGAGCAACAGCAGAAAATAGGCCATTCAAAAAGACAATGGAGTAACATTTTCCAGTACTAAAAAAATATAGCAATACAGGATCCTATAATAATATAAATAAAATATCCTTTAAAAATGAAAATGAAAGAGAAAGCCACTTCAGACAAGCAAAATTTTATTCTTTGTTAGAGTATCTGAGCTATATAATATGTTTAAGAAAATTCTTCAGGCAAGGGTCTGAGAACAGACAGGAATGTATAAGTGTTGGAAACAGTAAGAATGAAGTAAAAACACATCTTTTTCTTATTTTTAGTGACTAAAATGGATAATCATCTTAGTTTCATTTCATTATGTCAATTTTGAATTTTATTAGTTACCCACATGTATGAATCAAAAAATTAGATAAACAAGCCTGAAGTTCAGGAGATAAACCAAAACTGGAAATAATATTGTGAGATAATAGAAAATACATATATTGGTCTCTGTCCCCAACTCCTGACACAAAACTCCTAGAACCCTTATAATATTCTAAGTCATATGAGCTCTAGGAACATCTTTTTTTCTGATATTTGATCATTGGCCCCAGTTCCTGACACAGGGTTCTTAAATTTCCTGGTAACAGTGTCTTTTGTTCTAATGAGATGATTCTAGGTGGGCTCCTGGATGGGAGCTGGTCACCAGAAAGACCAAGCTGTGATTAGAAGCCTGAAATTTTCAGCCTTACCTCCACTATTTGGAGGGGAGAAGGTCTAGAAATGATCGGCCATGCCTAAATGATGACATTTCCATAAAAATCCCAAAAGTATGGGGTTAGAAGAGCTTTCAGGTTGGTGAACACATGGAGATGCTGGGAGAGTGGTGCACTGTAGAGACCATGGAAGCTCCATGCCCCTTCCCAAATACCTTATCCTACGCATCTCTTCCATTTGAACATTCATCTGCAGCCTTTATCATATCCTTCTATAATAAACTGACAAATAGTATGTAAACTGTTCTCCATTCTTTGGGCCTCTCTAACAAATTAATCAAACCTGAGGAGAGGGTCATAGGAACCTCCAGATTATAAACAGTCAGTACAGGTAACAACCTGGATGGCAACTGGCATTTGAAGTGGGTGGGGGTGGAGCACAGTCTGTGGCACTGAGCCCTTAACTGGTGGGATCTGACACTATCTCCAGAAAGATAATTTCAGAATTGATTTGAGTGGTAGAACACCCAGATGGTGTTACAGAAGTGCTTAGTGTGGAAAATCCCACACATACCCACACCTGATGTTAGAAATGTGAGTATGGTAATCATGTGTGAGTAGAGGGGAAACCCAGGAAGAGAACCAAGTTTTACCTGGACAGATATCATTAGCATGTAGTTGACATTTAAAGCCACAAGATTAGATAAGATCATCTAGAAAGAGTATAATTTTAGAGTCCAAGCACTGAATCTTAGAGAAGTTTAACATTTGGACATAAGAAAGGGAAAATAATCCAGAAAACAAGCAAACAAACAAAAAACAAGAGAAAGGGACAGACTTTAAGGGAGAAGGAAAACTTGGTAGCAACTCAAAGGTTGCTGAAAGAGACTGAGACTTGACAATTAAATTTGACAAGTAGCATGGAGGTGGCTGATAATATTGACAAATCCAGTTTAATTTGACTGATGTAGTAAAAAGAGCAGATTGCAGTGTGGCTAGAGAATCTGAGGTGAGAAAACTAAGATCATCAGTGTAAATATATTTTAATTCTCATTTCTAAAATAAATGCAGAGGAAGCATATATGTATATAATGTAATATATTATAAAGAAGTGCTACCAAGTTGATTCCATATTACATAGAAAGCAGTTGGATGGCCAATTGCAGGAATTTAAAGAGAAAAATTAATAGAAAATTAATTACTATAGTTCATTATAATAGGAAGTCAAAAGAGACAAAGGTATAATTGCCTATAAATTCCTCAAAAGGAAAGAGTACAGAATATTATTTCAGATCAGGTATCTGAAACTCAGTAACCACTCTTAAACATAGTACTTGAAAGTTGTTTTTTTTTAAACTTTCAAAATATTATTTCCTAATCTGCATAATTGTGATTATAGTACCTGATTTACAGAGCTGTGGGGATTCAGTGGGATCAGACACATGAAGCAATTAGTATAGGGCTCGTTGTAAATATTAAACAGTATTTTTTTTTTATTTCTCAAGCATTTTTTAAAAATTTTTTATTTTTTATAAACATATAATGTGTTTTTATCCCCAGGGGTAGAGGTCTGTGAATCGCCCAGTTTACACACTTCACAGCACTCACCATAGCACATACCCTCCCCAATGTCCATTACCCCATCCCCCTCTCCCAACCCCCCTCCCCCCAGCAACCCTCAGTTTGTTTTGTGAGATTAAGAGTCACTTGTGGTTTGTCTCCCTCCCGATCCCATCTTGTTTCTTTTCTTCTTTTCCACCCCCCAAACCCCCCATGTTGCATCTCCACTTCCTCATATCAGGGAGATCATATGATAGTTGTCTTTCTCCAACTGACTTATTTCACCCTCTAGTTCCATTCACATTGTTGCAAATGGCAAGATTTCATTTCTTTTGATGGCTGCATAGTATTCCATTGTGTATATATACCACGTCTTCCTTATCCATTCATCCGTTGATGGACATCTAGGTTCTTTCCATAGTTTGGCTATTGTAGACATTGCTGCTATAAACATTCGGGTGCAAGTGCCCCTTCGGATCACTACGTTTGTATCTCTTCAGCCTCTTCAATAAATGGTGTTGGGAAAATTGGACAACCACTTGCAGAAAAATGTAATTGGACCATTTCTTTACACCACACATGAAAATAGACTCAAAATGGATGAAGGACCTCAATGTGAGAAAGGAATCCATCAAAATCCTTGAGGAGAACACAGGCAGCAACCTCTTCGACCTCAGCCACAGCAACGTCTTCCTAGGAACATCGCCAAAGGCAAGGGAAGCAAGGGCAAAAATGAACTATTGGGATTTCATCAAGATCAAAAGCTT
>PISX010014064.1:0-54415 GCA_004024625.1 Mellivora capensis | reverse complement strand
GCTCCGATACCTGCTAGCTCTGCGACACTCAGACACCCTTCTGTGACCCTGCGGGACCTGGGGCCACGCTGACCCCGCGTGGGCTTCACCCCGGTTTAGCCTCTGGAGCGATGTCCCTCCGTGGAGCAGACTTTTAAAAGTCCCGATTTAGTGCTCCGTTGCTCCGCCGCTTGCCGGGAGCTGGCCCCTCCCCCGCGGTCTATCCTCCCTTCGTTTTCGATTCATTTCTCCACCGGTCCTACCTTCCAGAAAGTGGTCGATTTCCTGTTTCCAGAATTGCTGTTCTTCCTCTCTTCGATCTCCCGTTGGATTTGTAGGTGTTCGCAATGGTTTGATAAGCTATCTAGCTGATCTCCTGCTACCTGATGTCGTCTCAGCTGCTACTTCTCCGCCATCTTCTCTCATGCCCTTTTTTGTGTATAGCACTTATTCTCTCTAGAATGACAATCTCCTGAGGGTGGTAATTTTTGTCTGTTTGATTTACTGCTATACTTTAGCATCTGGAACATGGCCTGACACATAAAAAACAATAAATGTTGAATAAATGAATGTCTACTTACCAAATTTTGTAACTGCAGTTTTTACTCTTTAGTTTGGCTTTCAGGATCCCAAAACATACTTCTCTTAAATTCCTTTTCAGTCTACTCTATTATTTTCATCTTGGGTGGATTGCCAATTCCAAAAGGTGTTGGTTAACCATCTTATCATTATGTTTCTTCACAAATTTGAAACTTTGATTTACAGTGGCTTTTTTCTTACATTTTATTTTTCTTTCTTTCCTCGGGGTTCATCCTTTCTAGCAGTTTTAAGTGCCCTCCAAGTTGTGGCCTAGAAACCCCAATTCAGCCAAACATTATGTGCTGATTTGCTATGTCAGTTCTTTGGTGATAACTGGTGTCTTTGGTGATACCAGTTACCAACTGAGCAAACTGCAAACTGGGCACTTCTGCCCACCTTGGGCCCACATCTTCCTACATGAGCTGGAGCTCCACATATCATTTGGTTTTGCTGCTTAGTCTCCTTCACAAGTGGTGCGGCAAGGGAGAGGAATCCTAACTTGGCCTTTCACCCAAAGCAGTGCTGTTTTGGTCCCCCTTTTCATTCCTGTTATTTCTGCTATTAAAAAAATTTCATTTCATCAGAGGATCATTGATTTTATTATTCTTTTAAATAACCTGTTTGTGGTTTTATTATTCCTCTCCTGTTTTTTATTTCTCGATTTTTATTATTTTCTTCCTTCTACTTTCCTTAGGATTTTTTTTTCCTTATCCTCTTGAGATCAGTGCTTAGTTCATTATATTTGGGCTCAAAAATTATCTAAAGGTGTACATTTCTCTTCTAGTATTGTTATCACATCTCACAAGTTTTGAAACAGAGTAGCACTTTTAGATCTCCTTACCCTGCCAGATTAGAACTTCTGTTCTGTACTTAGAGTCGGGCAAGCAGGTGCTTCAGCATGGTTCATGGTGTCTTCCTTTGTTTCTTTCCCTTGGATATATTTTCCAACTTTGAGCCCAATTTTCTCTTTTTATATTTATCATACTATGTTTGGAACAGAGGGGGTGCTTTAGAGCAACCATTCAAGATGTTATTTGATTGGAAGTCTCTGTATAGCTTTCTCTCTTCTACAGCAGGTAAAATAAACACGTTTTTATTGATTTTTTTCTTCCATATATTTATTTTAATAAATTTTTAAAGGTTTTATTTAAATAACCTCTATACCCAACATGAGGCTCAAACTCACCACCCAAGATCAAGAGCCCCACATTCTTCCAATTGAGCCAGCCACATGCCCCATTCTTCCATTAATTAATTCTTAATTCATTTTTTGTTTTTAAACTTAATATTAAGATTTATTTGTTTAACGTGTGCGATTGATTTGATAGATGTTTTTACATTGAAAGAAGGCTAGTGGGTTTGGTTGGGAGATGGAATTTTCTTTCTTTTTTTTTAATCTTACATTTTTTTCAGTGTTCCAGAATTCGTTGTTTATGCACCACATCCAGTGCTCCATGCAATACACGCCCTCCGTAAGACCCACCACCAGGCTCACCCAACTCCCCACCTCCCTCCCCTCCAAAACCCTCCATTTGTTTCTCAGAGTCCACAGCCTCTCATGTTTCATCTCCCCCTCCGATTTCCCCTAGTTCACTTTTCCTTTCCTTCTCCTAATATCCTCCATGTTATTACTTATTAATTCTTAATTAATTGACTGATTTTTAAAGTAGGTTCCACTCCCTGATGGAGCCTAACACGGGGCTAGAACGTTCTATCACAACCCTGAGATCAAGACCTGAGCTGAGGGGTACATGAATGGTTCAGCCAGTTAAGCATCAAACTCCTAATCTCAGCTCAGGTCGTGATCTTGGGGTCATGAAATAGGCCCTGCATTGGGCTCCATGCTGGGCATGGAACCTACTTAAAAACAAAAACAAAAAACAAACCAAACAAACAAAAAGACCTGAGCTGAGCCCGAGTTGGACACTTAAACGACTGAGCCACCCAGGCATCCCCTTCCATATTATTTAAATAGAACACTCATGCATTCAAATTTTCTCTTGATGTAATTTTATCTTATTGCTATTTTTGTTACCTCTTATGCCAAGTTGCATCAACACATTCACATGCATCTTTCCATGTAAGACTCTAGACAGCTAATGGTTATTTCCAACAAATTTTGGAGGTCTTTTGTAAACATGATCTGATCTTAATATTGCTAAAGTGGTGTCTCCGTTTCAGAGATTAAGCTGCTGAGGTTGTAGAACTCCTCTCCAATTAATTTTAACAGAACTGAAGTCCTAATCTGTTAAAATCAAGACAGAGATAGGTTATGCTCAGATTTTTAAAGAGAAACTCAGGACTCAGTGTTAAGTATAAACTTCATGGGGGGAAAAAAGAATGCATATAACTAGGCCTGTCCAAAAGTAATAGTTTGGTCCTCAGTATAAAACTAAATTCCTGGTAAATTGTAGGCTATTGCTCTGGTTAATGTTTCCTGGAACATTTCCTGCCCAAAGCCAAGATTGTCATACCTATAACCCAAGATTGTCCTGTTGAAAATCAAGCACTTTTAAAAAAGTTATTTTTCTCTTTAAAAACCAGCTTTATTTAAAAGAATCTGAGGCATAACACTATAGGAACAAACTTACAATACATATTGTTCAAGAAAGCCTGCCATACATAATTTCTACTAATAGTAGGTCTAAATACTGATAAATAATATTCTTTATACAATGCACAAATGACATTTAGTATGAACCTTGGAAAGAATGGCCAACAATAACATGGACTGTTTTGACAGTAGAACCTCTATTTGTCTTACTACTTATCTGAGAACAAAAAACTAAAATGTGGAAGATAAGTTAAACTTCTCTTAAATTCTACCATGGTATCTGAGGAAGAAAGAAAGGGATCAAAAGGAGGAAACTATAAGAATTAAAGGTCTTAAAGGAAAATGGAAAATTGGCTTACCACTATTAATAGTAATTATTAAAAAGTAATTCAGAATTGAGAATTTTTGGTTTAATACTTGGAAGCCCTTAGACAAACTATCTATTATCCACTATGTTCAATTAGTTACCAAGCCAATTTTATTTCTCTGAAAACTGTAACCTATACAAAACCATACAAAGAAAATAAACAATTTGGGGGTAACCTCATCATTTCATACTTTAAATTTTTCCACAAAGCAATTCATGAATCATTTAATACTAATACTTCTTTAAACCTCTATGACTTAAATAGAAAGAGACTCATTTCTCAGAGATCATATGTGAAGATGCCAGGGAAAAAAATGAATCCTTAATATGTAAGTCTAAATTTTAAACCCCAAAATAGACCCATGTAAACACTGGGCATTCAAATCAAACATAATGGAATTGTGCCATAGTATGGTATATGGCAATTTTTAAAATATCAAGAACTGAATCAGATTTATTGCTATGTCAATCTTATCAATAGCTGATAATCAAATGTACAAAATACACAACATCCATGCCAAAAATGATGCTGTATAGAGATATCATTAACATAAATAGGTAAACATTTATATTATACATCACTAATATAGTAAAACTTTATTCAGGGTAGTTTGAATTGATAAAAGTTTAAAAATTTGAATACTTTAAAAAGATGCAGTTTAAGCACTCATAAGCATTCTTTTTTTTTTTTTTTTTGCTTTCAAGTATACAATTTCAAATGTACAATTTGCATTGGCCAAGTATTACCTATTATAATTCTTTTGGGTATTTGTTTTAAAGACAAGAGAATACTTTTAAAATAGTATTCTCAAATAAATGCTCTATAAAGCTTAATATTTTCCTAAGATTAAACATTTTTTAAAATATCTTGATTATGACTTTTATTAATAAACCTTTCATCAGATAATACAAAGCAACCACCACTCAAGTCCTTGTATCAGTGTTTACAAATTCTAAGTAAACAATAGGACTTCTATGGTATGGTAATTGCTTTTTAACAAATGAAGATTAGTATTTCTACTTATTTTGGTTAAGGTGAAATGAATGGTATCTTTTTTGATTGGAAGAGATCAGAGTAGGTTCAAAGTCTAGTATGTAATTTTAATGGTAAGGGCTAAGAAAAATCCTAATATTCACAAACAATTAAGATATTAATTCCTTCATAAGTTATAACTGTGAAAGGAAAATCAAAATTTTGAGAAGTATTTATTGTATTATTAGTGTTATGAATTGCTAACACCAAATTTTACCCTCTCTCCCATTTCAAAACATCAAACCATCTACTAATCCATAAATATTGATGTTTCACATACTTCATAGAGTAGCTTAAACATACCAGCATAAGAAATAATTAGTATTACATAGTAATTTCCTTTGCCATAGGAATAAATGTTGGACAAAGTCTGGAAACATTTTATTTTCCAATTTGAATTACAGTAATTTTGCCACAGACCACACCACTAGTGCATGTGTTACTTTAGACATGCTCTAAGAACAAAACAAAAAATTACTGTAAAAATACATGTCACCAATGTGGAACACACTCAGATTTGTATAAAAGTACTGAACTAATATCCCAAAAAGAGGTATATGTAAACAGTACATAAGGAAGAAATAGTTTTAATATGAAACAGTCATTTAAGTCACATACATCATGATAAGAAGCAGGACTTTCTTTTATAAAAGATATTTTAACTAACAAGCAACATCATCTATGTCACCTACAGAACAAGAAAAGTACAAGTCTTTAGAATAAGTTTTAATATAATTGCAAGTAATGTATTTTCACAAACTATGATAAAGATGAAGCTTATCCATTGGGTTTCATTAAAAATTGTCAAAGAAATACAGGCAGCCTCTGATGAACTCACATCTGGCTTAGAGATAGCCACTGTTCATTTCCCCTAGACTGTATGTCAGGGGAGATGTTCATGCCAGCCCTCATCTCCCTACTCCAGGAGTACCTCTAAACTTCCATCTCTGTACCAAGAGTTAGAAAAATGCAGATGTGACTTCTATACTCTTCTTTTGGATAAACAGAATAGGGGAAAAGGGGAAGTTATTAATTTTGAAATGAGAAAAAAACCTCTGAGTTCAAAAGTTGAGGGGAAAAAATGTAAAAAAAAAACAATCTAAAGGAAATTGGGAAGTACTCTCAAGAGGCATCCACCAATTCAATAAAAAATACTGCTTCCCACAGTGCCTGAGATGTGATCATATTGTTTGAAATCCTATTAGATAAAAATTCATTCTGAACTAATAAGCAGTCTTTAAAAATGTTTAATCCCACTTTCTTCTCTATCTTCGTTCACATCTTGGTGGAAAACATTTTTCCCTTAAAATCTAGCCAGCCATAACCACAGGAAAAAAAAATGGGAATTCTGAATGGAGAAAAGATGAAATTTTGAAGCACAGAGCATCCAGTAAGGGAAAAGGCAAGTTGGCTTATATAGTATTTCACTGGAGGGTTTAGGATGGTAAGAAGACAACTAGGAAACAATAACACCAAGAAACCTAGCTTCCCTGAATCCTACCAGGAAAAAGGAAGGACCCCTGTTTCTTTCTACCTCCTACATTGATTAGTTCCCTAAAGAAAACTGAGTGCTCAGCATGATACTAGTGGTTAACTACATTATGGTTGAAATAAGCCTTTATGAGCTTTCCTAACAATCTAATCATTTTATACAATGTTCCAAACCACTATTTACAAATGACATTTGGGAGCCTGGATGCCCTTAATTGAAATTTTTAATTAAAAAAAATCAAAATAGCACAAATGCTCATGCATATGAAACCTCTATACACTGTAAAAAAAATCCAAAAATTCTTTAGAGCTCCCTTAAAAAAATTCTTACTTTTTAAAAACTATTAAATACAATTACTATAGTACACTGGACAATAAGTACTAGCACTTTTAATATGTTCAAGACAAACAAGTCTGAAAGAATTCTAGATGAAGACTCCTGATACTTATTTGGATGACTAAAGTCAGCAGAATTCATGGTGACCCACACTACTGAGATATTTTCCTACCAGTAGGCAGAGCTGGAAGTCTTAAAAAAATCAGATTTCTTTATATTGTGTTAATCCAGGAAGAGTAAGCCCCACTAGAAGAAAATCTTGCTTTATGTACATAATCTTCTAATTTGGGTAACAAGAATCCTAATAGCAGTACTCTAAAAGTATTTCACACCAAACGAAAACACCAATCACAAAACTAATTCTAAGCACCCTATCTGAAGAATAATTTTTCTTTTATAAGCTAAGCTGTTTCAGCATTAGTGAGTCCAGTAGATCGACAAGTAAGTAGATTAGGAATTCTCTAGTAAAATGAATAAAGCAAGTTCTGGGAAAGGAATAGATGCTTTAAAACTATCAGTAATCTAGCTGTCACGAGAGAGCCTCGCTGCTGAGAGTTAGCCAGGTTGAACTTAGACAAAACTTGAGAAAATAGGAGAAACCATGTTTTCCTGCTCAGTTGTGTGTGTGTGTGTGTGTGTATCTTTGTGTGTATGTGTGCATGTGAGATGAGGCCTTCAGTGAAGGAAAAGGATTATATAAAAAAAGGTACAATGCTACTGGAAGATTATTCTACCTAAGTACATTTCTTTTCATTACTGAATATTTGAAAATGTTTAGGGTAGCTCATCACTTGTCCTAACAAAGCCATATCAATTTGTATAAGAGCCATTTTTTGGGTCAAATTGGACATTCTTATACTTCATCACTTTTCCTATCAAAAACCATCTAACTTTTGACTTAGTAATCATATACAGACAAATGTGTAACTACTTAAGAAAAGTAATTTGAATACATGAAAACATTCACAAACTAATAGGGTTATAGTTTACCTGTGACTCACGGTCAGTCAACCACGGGTTTTTCTCTGAATAAAGACTCTTACTTAAATAAGGTGCTCGGAAGATCTAAATACTTGAATAAAAATTCACTTGTAAGTTTTTAAAAATGGCTATTTGGAAATGGAAAAGAATCACATTACAAATCAAGTACCTTTAGACTAGCTTGGGAGAGGTTACTTCAAATTCACAAAACAACTACTGAAACTATAAGCAACAGATGGCTTAAGAAAATGCATAATCAATTTTAACAGTAAGTTCAGAACTACCATGTAAAATGTTAACTCCTGAAGACACTGGAAGTGTCTTCAAAACCAGCACTCACTAGGATTTCAAGATTTCAAGAACATAAGTAGGTCCTTAAACATTTAGAAAATCGTGTACTTCAAATATAAAGTAAGCAACATGGGATCTTCAAAAATGCTACTAAATACATCAAAAGTCAGAGTCAGCCAAAAATACTGCATCTTCACCTGCTTCAATTGGTAAAGTTGTCACACCAAGGAGTACCTAGTATAAGTTCATATCATTTCATTTCCTAAAATTGTAAAGATACATAATTTACAGCTATACTGAAAATATTTTGTACTCAACTCTAACTAGTCACAGGTAAATGGAGAAAACCTTCTACTACCTTGTACCCTATGAAATTGCTGTTTTTGTAGGTCAAAATTAAAACACTATTTAAAAAAATAAGTTTTATTTAATCAAAATATGCATCATGAGCATTAATATTTTCTTCTAGTAGGATATTAAATATTTCATTTTTATAAAATTTGTCATCTCTTCAACTATATAAATTCTTCATATCCCTCCAATTACTGTTTCTTAATTGGAGAACATGTTTATTAAAAAAAGTTTCAAATGATGAAAAAGATGGTAGTTTGCTGGATAAAGGTCTGGTGACTATAATGGATATGACAAAATTTAAAATCCCAATTCAATTAATTTTGCTTTAGTGGCTTGTGGCATGCGAGGTCAAGTGCTGTCATGTAAAAGTGTAGGCTTATGTTTATTAACCAAAGAATGTTTTTTTAATCAAGAGTTTCACACACAATTTTAATTTCTTGGTGATATGCTGCTGCTGCTGCTTCACTAGGATTTAAACAGTAGTAATTAATTATCCTTTTGCAGATCACTATGTGGCCTTCAGAACTTTTTTGGTCACAATGATAATGATGGTGCAAGTCTGGGAGCTTCACCAACATCCAACCATTGTATGAATTGCTATCAATCCTCAAACAGTATCTTGTGGTGTATTTTGGTTTTTTGTGTGATTTTTTTGGTCACAGGTCATGATCCTCTCTAAAAATAAGTTTCCACTGTTTTAAGTCTCAGTGAGTACACCTCTGTCTCTGTTCTTGATCATTGCCCAAGAGGATGTTCTTGAGTCCATCTTTACACTTTCCCCAGTCACAACAGAAACTCCTATCTACTTCAAGGCCTTGAAATTGTTGTTAGCTTTCACCCTGACTCTTAATTGGTCTTTGCTCAAAAAGGATTCTGATCTCCCCCGAGGCTTGTCTTTGAATCCAAATCCCCAGAACAAGATTTTTCAAACCACCACTGAGCAGGTCTCACCAGCTGAGCTTTCTAAGGCCAACTTGATGTTTCCACCTATGTCATGTGCAGTATGTCCTGGCTTGAAATCGTATTAAAAGAAATATTCGCAATTCTTCCGAAGGTACTATGTTATTTATTTCTCTGGAAAACAATAACAAAACAACTCAATAATCAAAGGAAAATGAATGAAGAGCATAATACTATTGTAATTCTAAACAGCACAACTAGAAACATACTTCACTTCAACTCTACTAACTGTAGTCCTTTTTCAACTGATCTAATATTAGCAATTTCATGTGGTACAATCCACAACTTAATGAACAAATACTTACTGAGCATCTACTGTATGCTAACATCTGTCTCATATCTGTATAAACAGATTATCTTGAAAAGACTGACTTGAAAATAGGAAAGTCACTAACTTCAAAGACCCTAGTGGGAAGAAATCTGGTAACATACTCTATTATTTTTTTAAAACATCCATTAAAATGTATGCTTTCTTCCATGTTATAGCTACACATATTTTTTCCTGAAAACATGTCAAGTAGATCCTTGAAAATTTTTTGAACCATTTAATGTAATATTACCAAAGTTCAGCTTTGCAATGTACATTTTTCAATGATTCTAACTTTCTAAAGTCAAAACTTGCCTACATTTGCTATACATTATTTTGAAGCTTCAAGAGGCTTTTCTATGTTTATGATTAACAACAACACCAACTAACATTTATTAGTATAGTACTTTCTAAAGCACCCCCATATACATTATTCTCATTTAAGATAGCAAACAAGGACAATATAAAATTTGCACTGGTAATGAAGTAGAATATTAACAAAAACTAAAAGGTAAATAATCTTTTTGTGTGTGCATTTAAAAAAATAATGTAAAACATTAAAACCCTGTGTCACTGAACCTCTGTAAGACACGGGGGGGGGGGGACCCTTTAGTTAATGCCGGTGATTAAGCATCACTGCCCACTGCAGGTGGACCAAAAGTCTCTCGAGTGCGCATCAACTGGACATCCTTGTCAGCCATACAGGTGTCACAGCCCCATACTGCTGAGGCCTCTGCAGTTAGGAGGCCATAAGCGGTTTCCGTCATTCCAGTGCAGATCCGATGAAACCATTTCTGACAAGAGGCTTCACACAAGATGGCATCCTGATCATCATTCACTTCATTTGTACAAATTCCACAAGGATACACTGGGTCAGAAGAAGAATGGCCATGACGGCTTGGGTGAAGAGAGGATTTATTGCTTTTTTCAGTGGTGCAGGTATCTGGGGCACCTCTAGGTTGTCGTGGCTTATTCTGTGTCCCATTTGCATGGCTGTTATTTGTAGCTTCTGTGGTACTCGAACGGCTATTCTCTTGATTTACTGCATTATTTCGATTAACATTTTTTAACTCGATATTACTCTGATTCACTGTGTCATCCATATTTAAGTGAGGTGGATGAGCAGAGGAATTTTGATTAGTATTTTTGGTTGCTCCTTGACTAAAGTCTTGTTTTTGGGGTGGTGCTTTTGCTTGACTGAAAGTGTTTGGGGGAGGAATAAAAGAATGATTAGATTCTAATGGAGAAGTAAAATTTGCATTATTTCCAGGGACAAAGTTAGATGACAAGTCAGGGTTAGAAACTTGGTTAGCATTCTGTGGAGGAATCTGATTGAAGTTTTCAGCAGGATTTTGTCGAAAATGTTGATTAGGCATATTAACATTCTGACTTAGTGCATTATTATAGGATGGATTTCCAAAGCTTGAATTATCATGTGGCCCAAAGTTAAAAGCATGAGGTCGATTAAAACCCATGCCCAAAGGATTCTGAGGAAATGGGTGTGGCTGATTCCTGAGTGAGTAAGGACCACAGTACGGGGAAGACATTCTTGGAGGTACATGAGGTGGCATTCTGAATGTGCTATAGCCTCCAAAGCCAGGATAACCAGGGCCAAGATATGGATTTGATGAAGGTAGTGGTTTATAGGAAATAGTATTATAGTTGTCATCAAATGGATTAGCAGCCACTAGATGGTCAGAGTTTGGATTCGGTGGTGGAGCATACTCAGACAATGGAGGAAAAGAAGGCCCCTGAAATGAGAATGTACAGTAAAGGACATGTTTCGATCAAAGAAGTTATTAAAACTGTTATCTTAACATGTAACAACCTAGCTTTAATCAAATTTCTCTTGCTTTGTTTATAAAAATCTAATTCATTTGACCTTTCAATTCCAAGTAGTTTTCATATTTAATTATATTTAATGATTAAAATGTGTAGACTTCTTTCCTTAAGAAAGGAAAGGAGGTATGCTTTTCTGAGCTCAAACTCATTGTTACTTCAAATTCCAAAGGTATTTAAGCTTCAAAAGAAGCTTCATTATGTAACTTTCATTTAATATGCTTTACTGTAATTCTGGAATCTTTCACTTAAACCATAAAATTAAGTAACAATAAACAGGATCTAAGTTTTTTTGTTAGCTTAACTTCAGGGAGTAGCTATTAAAGTATTCCCCAAGCACTATGCTCTTGGCCTCAGAATGGAAAAATAAACTTCCAGTTTTAGTCTGGAAGTTTAGTTAAACTGGAAGTTTAACGGATGGTGGCCAAAATGGAAATAATCTGAATACACATCTTACTTTCTCCTAGTCTTTAAAATAGAAAGAGTGCTTCAAATTTATAAGGGATAAAAGCACAGAAGCCTGTTCTTATAATGGTTATCTAAGCATAGGTTATTCACAAAAGATTCTTCCACCACGATTGCTTAATGACACATATACACTACTGAATTACTGTTAACAGCTGAACACTACTTCAAGTTAAACCTGTGTCCCCAGATTTTACAATCTTTTAGTAGAACTACAGTTACCTATGGTTTTTAAGTTAGATTTAAGAATAAGCATTTTCATTTGTCTGCCTACACTTCTTTCTTGCAATACTCACTTTAGACCTATAAGCTAATAACAGCCACTAGTTGCAGAATTTAAAAAAAAAATCACTGCAGAATTCACGATTAGGTTATGAAGAGGATAGGAAACAAACCCTGACCAAATTTAAATTTATCTCATCAGATTGATCTTATCAGTGAACAAAACCATTATTAAAGAAAATGTCAATTTACCTGTGTATTTGTCTTGCGTTTTTTCTTGTCTGGGCTTCCTAGTTGTACACCTGGTCCTCCTAACCCATCCAGTCCACTATCACCACCTTAAAAAAAAAAACAAAAAACATTTCCACTTGTAACTAAAATCATTTTACATCTCTCACAGCAGTATCTATCACAACTATCTGTCAATATGTGTTCTATTTTTATCAGATAAAAGCAATACCAAGCTTTTAAAAAAAAAGTTTGTTTTTCAAAAAGTCTTCCCCATAGTTTCAACCAGAAACATTCATCTCCACTCCCACAGTATTTTTTATTATTCTTTCAGTGAGAATGTCTCCATCCTACCCTTGAAGCTTTAGTCATCTGGTTTCTTATCCTTGAGGCAACCACCAGTTTTTCCTCTATCTTTCAAAAGATAATCTAGAAAAATTCCAGCATAGTATCTTTTGCAGGGAGTACACAAACCATAGCATGCATACCCTACAACAATGCTCTCTACATCTTGCTTTCTTCTTGGAAATCATTCCACATAATTACATACAGAACTGCTCCATCACCTAATAACTGAGTAGTATTTCATGGTATAGTTATACCATAATTCATTAAACTAGCTCCTTCCCTACTGATGGATATGTAGGTTGTTTCCAAACCTTTGCTGTCTGCAATGAAAATCTATGTATAGGTGTCTTAAACACAAATCATTCCTAGAACTGAAATTATGGCATTAAATTTTATGTGGCCTTTAAATTCTTAAAGGTATTGTCAAGATATTGTCAAAGTACAACAATGTATGTGAGTATTATTTTCTCAACAGTATACGATCAAGCAAAACCAAAAGCTTGACTGTGAAGTAAAGAGGCTAAAAAAAGTTTATCAATATACAACACTGTGAATGAAATTAATGTCACTGATTTATATTCTTAAAAATGGTTTAAATGTAAAGTTTTATTTGATATATATTTTACCAAAATAAAAACCAAAAGGTACGGAGTTGACATGATCTGAAAATATCAACAGAATTTTCTTCTGCTGGAAAAACAATTATGGAGGATTCTGATCATTACAAAAGTAGATAGAAGAATAAAAGTATGTATACATATGTAGATACACATTTGTAATAGATTAATAAGTTCAGGGAGTTGACAATTAGAGGTGACATACTCACATATGTGGATTCTGAGAAAGGGGTATTTAAGCTGAGACTTAAAAGATAAAAATAAAAATAAATATAAAATTAAAAAATAAACTGAGACTTACAGGACAAAAGAAATCTCTCATTTAAATAGCCTAAGGAAGAGCCTCTAGGCAGAGAACAGCATGTGTAAAGATTCTTAAGTAGAAAGAAGCCCGATGTGTTTGAGAAATTTAAAAGAGGCGGTGTGTGAAGGGATTCTGGAGAATGCCACTAGAAGAGGTTAAAGAGATAGGCAGGGATCAGATCATTTAGAGCAGTGTAGACTGAATGTGTCCCCCCAAAATTCTTATTTTGAAGACCTACCTCACAGTATGCTGGTATTTGGATGTAGGGCCCTTGGGAGGTAACAAAGATTACATCAGGTCATGAGGGTCAGGCCCTTTTGATGTGATTAGTGGCCTTACGAGAAAGAAGAGTATGTTCTCCATCCTCCCTCTGGAGTACACACAGGAAAGGCCATGTGAGGACACGGGCAAGAAGGTGGGCATCTGCACACCAGAAAGCGAGCACTCACCAGGAAGTGAATTGGCTAGCACCTTAATCTTGGACTTCCCAGCCTCCAAACTGTAGGAAAATAAATTTCTGTTGTTTAAGCCACCCGTCTATGATACTTTGTTCTTAAAGCCCAAGCAGACTAAGACACAAAGCCTTGTAGTTTATGCTAAGGAATCTGAATTTTATCTGAAGAACTGTGAATGATCATTTAAGGGTTATGAGCAGGATAGTGATATGATTTAAGTTTTAAAAGTATTATATTAGCAACTGTGTTGAGAATGAATTGGTGATGGGACAAGGGTAGAAAGAGGGAGACCAGTCTTTTACAATAATAGTTCAGGGGGAAAAAAATGGTACTTGGAAATAAAGAGAAATAAGTGTGTTGGACAAAGACCCCCACCTAACAAAATGTGAAGGTGATTTCTCTAAGAGCTATTTAGAGAAGCTTATATACAACGAAGGTGAAAAAACAAACTAACAAAATTCAGTAAGGATTCTGGATGTTAAATCAATATTTAAACATAAGAGTCCTTTTTACACACAAACTGAAACCAGTCATAAGATAGTATAGAAGAAAAGTTTTCACTTATAGGAACAAAACTAAACTAAAATAGGTAGCAATAAATTTTTTAAAATGTACAAGATCAGTATAAATAAAAACTTTCAAAAGTTCTATATTGAGACACACAGAGAATACTTCTAATAATTGGAAGGTATTCCCTGTTCTGGCTAGCCATCTAGAACAAAATAACATTGTTTTTTACCTCACTTATTATCCCAAACAGCCTTTTTGTGCCCTCCTCAGAGACATTAGCACCAGGCATTTGAGTCCCAGGCCCATGGGGCTCACCCTCAGAGTCCAGAGGCTTTAATACTAGAATAAGCAACACCTCCTTCTCAGAGATCTGAGTTTAAACTCCACAGGGCCCCTCCTGTGAATTTATATACTCTAATAATTCTAACTTCTTTCCTGTGGCCTTAGGAATGGTAGCTGCTTCCTACAGTCAACACCTCTGTGAAAACTTTAATATCGTATTTTGCCACTTCAGTTTAATGTCTGTTAACAATACCATATATTAAATTTTCTATTAAAAGTAACTGGTATAAAGGGACGCCCGGGTGGCTCAGTTGGTTAAGTGGCTGCCTTCGGCTCAGGTCATGATCCCAGTGTCCTGGGATCGAGTCCCACATCGGGCTCCTTGCTCAGCAGGGAGCCTGCTTCTCCCTCTGCCTCT
The DNA here is from genome assembly GCA_004024625.1 of Mellivora capensis. Taxonomy (NCBI): domain Eukaryota; kingdom Metazoa; phylum Chordata; class Mammalia; order Carnivora; family Mustelidae; genus Mellivora; species Mellivora capensis. The sequence goes on along the minus strand of PISX010014064.1, from coordinate 39,494 downwards.
GCCTGCCACTCTGTCTGCCTGTGCTCACTCTCGCTGACAAATAAATAAATAAAATCTTAAAAAAAAAAAAAAAGGTAACTTGTATGGTTTCTATCTCCTGAGTAGATCCTGACTGATACATATCTCAAGTGCCACCAGCCAGAAACTGTCATTACTAATAAGTTAACATCATATCATTGTAGACATATAGCTTATTACCTACCTATCTACTTCTCCCTCTGTGAATATGGAGCAGTAGTAATAACTTTACAAAGATGGGATACATTTTTAAATAAAAGCATTAAATTTTAACTTTTTTATAATCTAATAAAGGCAAAAAGAAATGAATTAAGCTATAGAATATGTTAAATATTTCTTTACCATAAGGTAAGTTTTTGGAAAGAATCCTCTAAGTCTAAAAGAAATCAAGGGAAACATTAAGTTGGAAAATGTATATCTTTTCTCAATTTTAGATAGCACCGATTGAACTTTGAATGTTTAAGATAATACAGTATCACATCTTATTCTACTTTTTTCCATCCTGTTTCCTATTATTTTTCTATTACATTCAATTCTTTATTTCACCTAAATTTTCTTTTATCTCATCTTTGAATACATTTTCTGCTCTTTGTTGAGTGCTTTATTTGGGGGGGCACTAATTATTATTATGCTAGAGGAATTTTTAGCCCCATATCTATTAGTTATCTTTTCCAACTTACTCTTTTTTTTTTTTAATTTATTTTATTTGTCAGAGAGAGAGAGCAAGCAAGCACAGGCAGACAGAGTGGCAGGCTGAGCAAGGAGCCCGATGCGGGACTCAATCCCAGGACACCAGGATCATGACCCGAGCCGAAGGCAGCAGCTTAACCAACTGAGCCACCCAGGCGTCCCCAACTTACTCTTTTTTAATATCTACTTAATCTATCTGTAGTTTTCCTATTTTATTACATAATTCATATGTTAGCCATGTTATGTTCTTTATTTCTAATTTATTTATTTGTTCTAGAATTTGTTCTAGAATTGGTTTAGTCCTCAATTGGTTTCTTGAGTTCTGCAATTTATATTATTCTAATTTTGTTGTATTAATCATCCTTTGAACTCTTTCCTGATCTTATTTTTGCTTTTGTTTTTTCACTAAAGTCTACCACTTAAAGTACATATGAGATCTTTCCTTCTGTCTTTTAGGCTATGGGTCTTCATCTTCTGCATGCTATTTCTTTCTTCTTTTTTTTTTTTGGTTAATTCATTAGTTTTCTATAATATGTTTACACAGTTATGCTTTTATTTTTATCTTGCAATTCTGTCTAGATTTTTTATTTGTTCTTTTATTCAACATGGGTGATTTTCTGACTCTCTTTTATTTACATCTAAGATTACTTGGTTTGGGTGGTATGTTTTATCTATTGAGATAATCATGTGATTTTTTCCCCTTTAAATTATTTTAATGTTCAACTCAAAACTGACATTCCTGAAATAAAGCCAACTAACTCACTTTTATACAAATGTTATCATTTTCATGTGACTGGATATGCTGTTATCTCTTTAGAACACCTGCCTCTTCTAGTAAGATTACTAAGAACCTCTTGTGTTTCCTTGGAACATCCAGGTTTTTAATTCTCACATTTTTTAAAATGCCCATCTACCTACTTGGGGGTGTAGTACCCCACTCACATGGGAGGTTTCCCTGTGTTCCTTGATTCAGTTTGTATCTGATAGAAACAGTCCTCTTTTTTTTTTTTTAACTTTTTGTTTCATTCATTTTTTTTTCTTGCACAAAAGAATGAGAAGATAAAGAATAGTCATTTAATTTCCTTCTATCCAGACTTGGGTTGATTAGTAAGAATTCTCAAAATTCTGTAAATTACTAATAGCTTCCAAGGATAGAGACTGTCTTAGAAGCCTTAGTGCATTTTGCACTGTTTCAGAATTATGTTACTGGGCCTTTGTTTGCTGCTGTTGCTGAACATTTTTACTCTTTTTCAAAATCAGCTTTGGTTCATTTTACTTAGAATTTAAAAAGAGATTCTGTAAAGTAGTTCTGTCCTACCATCCTAATTTAGAAGTCTATATTTGCCTATATCTATGTTCTTTCAGCTCAATCTTCATGACAAACCTAAGAGGTAGGTAAGTCATCCCCACTTTTTAAAGAAAGAAAAAAGAAATGGAATGTAAAGAAGTCATACCACTGGTAAAAAGTAGCATAGAAATCTAAAACCAGGGTTTTGTTTCCTTTTGCTTTTAAGTTTTTGAATATATTCACAAGGTCATATAACCATTACTACTCTTTAATGCCAGAACATTATCATCACCCCATCATATACTCATTGGCATTCATTTCCCAGTCCCCCAGGCCCTGGCAATCATGAATCTACTTATACATTTGTCTATTCTGAATACACCATATAAAAGGAATCATATAATATGTGGCTTTTTGTGTCTTGTTTCACTTAAACTAGAGTAATATTTTCAAGGTTTATCCATGTTATACTATGTATTATTTCCTTTTTATGGCTGAATAATATTCCTTTGTATGGATATACCACATTATATTTATCCATTGATCAGCTGGTGAACAATTTGGGTTGTTTCTATTTTTTGGCTACTAAGAATAATGCTGTTATGAGTACTTATGTACAAGTTTTTATATAAACATATGTTTTCAATTCTCTTGGGTATATATCTGGTAATAGAATCTCTGGGCAGTATGGTATCTCTTAAGTTTAACATTTTGAAGAACTGCCCTACTGCTTTCTATAGCGGCTACACCATTCTCCGTTCCCACCCGCTAAGTCTGAGGGGGTCTAATTTCTTCACATCCTCCCCAACACTTATTTTGTTTCTTTTTAACTTGATTTTTAAAGATTTATTTGAGAGAGAGAAAGAGCAGGAGTATGGGCAGAGAGAGGAAGAGAATCTAAAGCAGACTCCTGGCTAAGCACAGAGCTTGACACAGGGCAGACTCTCATAACTCTGAGATCATGACCTGGGTAGAAACCAAGACTCCAATGCTCAACTGAATGACTCTCCTCTGCTTGTATTTTAAATGTAGCCGTTCTAGAAAGTATAAACAGGTATCTCATTGCGGTTTTAACTTGCATTTTCAAAATTACTAATGATGTTGAACACCTTTTCATATACTTATTGATCATCTATACATATTTTTCCTTTGAAGAAATGCCTACTCCAGTCACTTGTCTATTTTTTAGTTAAGTTGTTTATCTTTTTTGTTAGGTTGTAAGAATTCTATATGTATTCTGGATACTAGACTGTTATCAGTTATAAGATTTGCAAAGATTTTCTTCCAATCTGGAGAAGTAGGTAGGTAGGTAATAAGCTATATGTCTACAATGATATGATGTCTTTTCACTTTAATAGTGTCCTCTGACACATGTAAGTTTTTAATTTTGATGAACTCCAATTTATCTATCTTTCTTTGGTTGTCTGGGTAAACCTAGATTATATACTTCTAAGATACTAGTTTGCCTCCCTAAAATCTTACAAACATACTGTCTTCTTCAGTGGACCAAAAAAGACAAAAATGAAAACTTCAGGTTCAAACTAAAGGAACTCCTATTTTAAATTCTTTGATGTGGTAGTAATCCCATTTCAGTAGATGGTAAGTAAAGAACTAACAGTGAGATCCAATCCACCCCTCAAAGTCTCTGACTTAAAATTTCATGGTTCAGAAATGCCTGAATCTATTACTAATTTATAACTATTCAGTAGCCCATATAAAGTGAATTGATGATTCCATATTAACAAATCATATTCACTTTCCCTTAACGGTATATACTGACATGCTGAGCTAAGAAATGTGTTGTTCTCAAATATGAATACCTAGAAATTCTGATGGGTATGGTAGAGAAAAAGAATCAGCAATGGTTTTAGAGGTCAAATAATAAAGTGGTTATATTATAAACAAAGGTACCAAACAACAAAGTCTTGTATTTCCTAACATCTGTCATGGTATTTCATTATAACAAAAATATAAAAAGAAAACTGCAATTCCTAAAAATAAAAACAATTACTATTAATTTAGCCTCTAATCTCCAATATAGAATATATAAATTCTCACTTAGAGCATTAAGAATACTGAATAACTATAATTTTACAATTAAATGTTGTAATTTAAAGATGGACAGAAAGTACTTTTAATAAATGGTATGTACATCTCTGTTCACTTTCCAAAAATTTAATAACAATTACTTGTATTAACTATAAGACAAGGCTTTGCCATTTGCAACTATTTAAATAAACATTATTTTCAAGTAATCTGCGAGTAAAACCACCTTAAATTCCTTTTAGAAACTTGCTTCTATGGTATTAACTTTTTATATAAGAATATAACATTTCACTCCATAAATCAAATCTTCAAGTTTCACTGGTGTCTGTTGCTCCATTTATTGTTCATCTAAAGAGTGAACTATATAACATTTTCAATGGTTCTGATTCTTGGCCTTACCTGGGTCCTTCCTCCTGCTATCTGTAATACTGGTAGTTCTTCTCAGTGAGGTAATCATTGTGTTAGATCAGAATCATAGACCTAAGGCCTAATTAGACTACAAGCTACCAAGAATTTCCATGATTCTCACTCTTTAAAAATAGTGAAAGGTCAGAATCCAAGGAACAGGAAAGTAGTGGCTATAGAGCTAGTCGATTACATTACCCTAAGAACTTTTGGTACCAAAGCTTCTCTCCAGCTGCTCTATAATCCAGTGGCTGCTAACTCTGCAAGTAAATCACTACTCAGTCAGGAGCTGAGAGCTGTGGGGCAGAGAACCAAGAAAAAGGAAACTGTCAAAATTCATTGTTAACACTGGCCACTGTTATACTTTTAATCTGTTAATACTTGAATCTCTTTATCTCATCTCTTCATTCCTACCTGCCCAGTGACCTCTGAATTCACAAGAGGAAAAGACATGCGAAAGGGTGATGACAAAAATGGAAAAAAAAGAAGCCTCTCTCATCTAATGAAAGCAAAGAAATTTTATCTCTGTAGATATTATCACCCTACATTATGCCACTCAATCTCAATTAAACGAAATAATTATCTTATCTTTCCTTTACCCTTTAAACTTTACCTGGAGCTGGAAGTTGAAGTATATGCCTTTTCATAGTCTTATTGGAGACTGTCATCTATTAAGGCAATTTTTTCCCATCTAAAGAATCTACAAGTTATTCTTTTATATGAAATCTATTTGAAGTATAGTTATTTTTGCTATTTATAATTTTTATTTTTATAAACTATGGATTATTTGCTTTAGGGCTTTTATGTATTTTTTGCTCTAATTACATTATATATTATATATATTCCACCTTTTTATTTCTTCTATTAAAGAATCTATTTCAGCCTCAAGTCCTTAAAAAGGAAGTGAGGGCATTGTTCTGTACACTAGATAGTGGTATGCCTTTTATGTCATTTAAATTTTCATTTTAACTTTACGTTTTGTAAAAACTGGAGAGAATCAACAGTAGATTAGAGGATGCAGAAGAATGGATCAGTAATCTAGAAGATAAGGTCATGGAAAGAACCCAACATCAATAGCAAAAAGAAAAAATAACTTTTTTTTAAGGTTTTATTTATTTATTTGACAGAGAGAGACACAGTGAGAGAGGGAACAAAGCAGGGAGAGTGGAAGAGGAGAACCAGGCTTCCCGCCGAACAGCGAGCCCGATGTGGGGCTCGATCCCAGGACTCTGGGATCATGACCTGAGCCCAAGGCAGACGCTTAACAACTAAACCACCCAAGCACCCCAAGAAAAAATTATTTTTTTAAAAAATGAGGATAGGTTAAAGGAGCTCTTGGACAATATCAAGTGAACAAACATTTGCATTACAAGGGTCCTCAAAGGAGAAGAGAGAGAAAAGGGGGCAGAAAACTTATTTGAAGAAATAATAGCTGAAAACTTCCCCAGCCACAGGGAAGGAAATAGACATCCAGCTTCAGTAATTCTAGAATCTCAAATAAGATGAATTCCAAGGAAGTCCACACAATGACATATAATAATTAAAATATCAGAGATTAAAGACAATTTTAAAAGCAGCAAGAGAAAAGAAAATGTTTACATACAAAAGAAATCCCATAAAGCTATCAGCTGATTTTTTAACAGAAATTTTGCAGGCCAGAAGAGAGAAGCATTATCTATTCAAAGTGATGAAAGGAAAAACCTACAACCAAGAATACTCTAGCCAGCAAGTTTATCATTCAGAATTCAGAATCCAGGAGAGATAAAGTTTCCCAGACACACAAATGTTAAAGGAGTTCATCACCACTAAGCTAGCCTTATGGGAATTGTTAAAGGGACTTCTCTAAATGGAAAAGAAAAGGCCATAATTAAACGTAAGAAAATTATGGGGTGCCTACATGGCTCAGATGATTAAGTGCCTAACACCATAGAAATGCAAGGAATTATAAGAGACTACTTCAAAAAATTATATGCAACAAGCTTGACAACCTAGAATGGTTAAGTTCTAAAAACAACGAACCTTCCAAAACTGAATCAAAAAGAAATAAAAAATCTGAACACAGACCAATTATTAACAATGAAATTGAACTGGTAATCAAAAGAACTTCCAAAAAACAAAAGCTCAGGACCAGATGGATTCACAGGTGAGTTCTACCAAAGAAGAGTTAACACCTCAAACTATTTTCCTCAAATTATTCCAAAAAAATAGAAGGAAAATTTACAAACACATTCTACAAGGCCTACATGATCCTGATACCAAAACCAAACATAATACAAACAAAACAAAACACAATTACAAACCAGTTGGTATCACCAATGAATACAGATGCAGAATATTAGCAAACCACATTCAATAATATATTGAAAGGATCACTTACCACCAAGAAGGGTTCAACATCTGCAAAGCAATCAACATGATACACCACACTAACAAAATGAAGGGTAAAAACCATGTGATCATCTCAGTAGATATAGAAAAAGGATTTGACAGAATTCAACATCTTTCATGATATAAACCTTCAACAAAGTGGGTTTAGAGGGAACATACCTCAACATAATAAAGGCCATACATAACAAACCCAAAGCTAACATCATACTCAACAATGAAAAACTGAGAGCTTTTCCTCTAAGATCAGGAAAAAGACAAGGTTGTCTACTCTCACTGCTTTTATTCAACATAGTATTGGACATTCCAGCCATAGCAGTCAGACAAGAAAAAGAAATAAAAGGCATCCACATTGGTAGAGAAGAAGTTAAACCATCACTATTTGCAGATAATATGTAATACTATACACAGAAAACCTTAGAGACTCCACCAAAAATCTATTAGAAGTAACAAATGAACTCAGTATAGTTGCAGGATACAAAATTAATACTCAGAAATCAGTTGTGTTCCTATACACTAATAACGAAGTAGCAGAAAAATGAAGAAAACAACCAAACAACAAGAAAAATGAAGAAAATAATTTCATTTACAACTGTACCAAAAAGAATAAAATACCAGGAATAAATTTAACCAAGGTGAAAGATGTTTACTCTGAAAATTATAAAACATTGTTGAAAAAAACTGAAGACAGCACAAATGGAAAGATACTCACGCTCATGGATGGAAGACTTAATATTGTTACAATGTCCATACTACCTAAGGCAACAACAGATTCAATGCAATCCCTATCAAAATACCAATAGCATTTTTTGAGAATTACAACAAATAATTGACAAAACTGTATGGAACCACAAAAGAGCCTAAACAGCCAAAGTAACCTTGAATAAGGAGAACAAAGCTGGAGGTATCATAATCCCAGATTTCAAGCTATACTAAAAATCGCTGTGGTAATCAAAACAATATGGCACTGGCACTAAAACAGTCACAAAGATCAACAGAATAGAATAGAGCTTAGAAATAAACCTATGCTAATATGGCCAAATACTGTATGCAAAGGAGGCAAGAATATGTAATGGTAAAAAAACAGTGTCTTCAAGGGCTGCATGGGTGGCTCAGTTGGTTGAGTGTCAGCCTCTTGATTTTAGCTCAGGTCATGATTTCAGCATTGTGGGATCACGCCCTGTGTAGGGCTCCACATTCAGCAGAGAGTTTGCTTGAGATTCTCCCCCCTCCCTCTCGCTGCCGCCCCTCTCCCGCTCACACTTTCTCTCAAATAAATAAATAAGTAAATAAATCTTTTTAAAAATAAAAATAGTCTTGCAATAAATAGTGCTGGGAGTACTGAGGACAACTACATGAAAAATAATGAAATAGGGTCACTTTCTCACACCATACACAAAACAAATTTAAAATGGATTAAAACCTAAATGTGAGACCTGAATCCACAAAACTCCTAGAAGAAAATAGATAGCAATTCTCTGATATCAACATTTCTCTAGATATGCCTCCTAAAGCAAGGGAAACAAAAGCAAAAATAAACTATTGATACTACGCCAAAATAAAAAACCTTTCGCACAGTGTAGGAAACCATCAACAAAAGGAAAAGATAACCTACTGAATGGGAGGAGATACTCACAGATGACATATCTCATAAGGGCTTAATATCATAAATAAAGAACTTACACAACTCAGTAACAAAACTCAATAACAACAACAACAACAACAAAAACACCCCAGAGATGCTGATTTAAAAATGGACAGAAGACATGAACATTTTGCCAAAGGAAACATATACATGGCCAAAAGACATATGAAAAGATGCTCTACATCACTAATCATCAGGGAAATGCAAATCAAAACCACAATGAGATACACCTTACACCTGTCAGGATGGTTAGTATCAAAGAGACAAGAAATAAGTGTTGACAAGGATTCAGAGAAAGAGGAACCCTTGGGTCCTGCTGGTGGTAATGCAAATTGTTGCAGCCACTATGGAAAACACTATGAAAGTTTCCTAAGAATTTAAAAATAGAAATACCAGGGGCGCCTGGTTGGCTCAGTGGGTTAAAGCCTCTGCCTTCGGCTTGGGTCGTGGTCCCGGGGTCCTGGGATCGAGCCCCGCATCGGGCTCTCTGCTCAGCAGGGAGCCTGCTTCCTCCTCTCTCTCTGCCTGCCTCTCTATCTACTTGTGATCTGTCTGTCAAGTAAATAAATTTAAAAAAATTAGAAATACCATATGATCCATCAATTCCACTACTGAGTGTTTAGTCAAAGAAAACAAAAACACTAATTTGAAAAAACATATGCACCCTTATGTTTACTGCAGCATTATTTACAACAGCCAAAATACAGAAGCAACCTAAGTGTCCACTGCTGGATGAACGCACAAAGAAGATGGGATATGGACACACACACACACACACACACACACGCGCACACATTCCCCACACCGGAATATCACTCAGCCATAAAAAAGAATGAGATCTTGCCATTTAGGACAGCATGTGTGGACCTAGAGGGCATTATGCTAAGTGAAGTAAGCCAGACAGAGAAAAGCAAATACCATATGATTTCACTTTTATGTGGAATCTAAAAAACAAAACAAACAAAAACAGAAACAGAAACAGATCCATAAAATCAGAGAAAAAACTGGTGGTTGGCAGAGGGGAAGGGGTGGGAGGAAGGTAAAAGTGGGTGAAGGGGAGTGGGAGATTCAGGCTTCCAGTTATGGAATGAATAAGTCTGGGGGATAAAAGGTCAACATAGGGAATATAGTCAACAAGAGGATTGTAATAGCAATATATGGTGACAAATGGTAGCTACACTTGTAGTGAAAATAGTGTAATGTATAGAGTTGTCAAATTACTATGTTGTACACCTGAAACTAATGTAACACTGTATCAACTATATTTCAATTTTTTAATATTTTATATTTTTTCCCTTCAAAAACAGCTTAACTTCAAAAGCAGTTCAAATAAGTATGCATTCTAATTACTATGCTGATTAAATGACAGAAACCAAGTCTCTGTCCCTCCCCAAAAATTTATGTGTTGACATCCTAATCCTCAGTTTGATGGTTCTTGGAGGAGGGGCTGTGGGAGGTGACTAGTCCCTACCCTAGAGCTCCTTTGGCCCTTCCACATGTTACAACACAAGAAGACTACCCAGGAAGTAGGCCCTCACCAGATAGAAAATCTGCTGGCACCTTGATCTTGGACTTCCTAGCATCCAGAATTGTGCCCAATAAATTGTTATTGTTTATAAGCCATCCAGTCCATGGTATTCTGTTGCAGCAGCCTGAAACGACTAGGCAGTGCTTAACTATACTGCCTGGCACACAGTGGACCCTCAAATACTAGTTTTCATTTTGCTTTCCTTTCAACTAAACTGTACCATAATCTCACTTCATTTCAGTTTCTATAGTATTTAACGACCTATCAAAAGATTTCGTATCAAGCATCGTCAACACATTCAGTGGAAAATATCAATTTTTCATAATAGCACAGAAGTCTGGGATATAATATCAGTTTATTCCATCATTTACTATGGATGTGAACATCTTAACTAACAGTTTTGCCTTCACCTGAAACATGCACTTCTGTAATACTGGTCTCTACCACTGAAAGAAAATATTATGAATTTATATGTCAATACAGTATTATAAGAAATGGCCTTGGGAGGGAGGGGGGTGGGAAGATGGGTGAGCCTGGTGGTGGGTATTAAGGAGGGCACATATCGCACGGAGCACTGGGTGTGGTGCATAAACAATGAATCTTGGAACAAAAAAAAAATTAAATTTAATTAAAAAAAAAGAAATGACCTTGAAATGAAAATGCCATTATACTCTTTTATTATTTATTTATTTATTTTTAAAAGATTTTATTTATTTATTTGTCAGGGAGAGTGAGCACAGGCAGACAGAGTGGCAGGCAGAGGGAGAAGCAAGCTCCCCGCTGAGCAAGGAGCCCCATGTGGAACTCGATCCCAGGACGCTGGGATCATGACCTGAGCCAAAGGCAGCCGCTCAACCAACTGAGCCACCCAGGCATCCCGCCATTATACTCTTTTAGAATGTAAGGCAGAAAATGTCTGCCATGTGATGCTCAGAACCTAGATCAATCTGGGCATGTAATAAATATTAAATTCTGAAAACCCTCAACATCTGTGACTTAAGGTTCCAAATATTTGTGGTTCCTGTACCAGCTGTTCTCCCCAGACTAATGATCTTTCTGTTACTGAGGTGCATGAGGTTTAAAGTTGCTAACGGATGTAAACTTATAGAAGGGTGGGTGGATAGCACTCATGTGTGAAGCTGACTCTATACAATAATGCCACTAATAATAAACTTATTTTATGAACAAAGTCAACCAAATTTTTAAACAAAAAAATTCAAAAGTAAAGGAGAAAAAAACTGCAAGTATTCATAAAAATCACATAATAAACAGCTTATACTTTTCTGTTTCGGCGAAATTGTGAAATATGAGGGATTTCTGCTTTTATGATTTTTTGGGGTTCATTGTCTTTTCCATAAAGGGAGAGAAACTTTATTTCTTTTCCGTTCATATTCACTCCTAATCAAAACAAGAAAAAATATGCTGTCTTTTACTTATTAATTGATTAAATATATCTAAAAGTGAATGTTGGTCACATTACTTGTTATACTTTAGAATGTGTATTTTAGAATGTATATTCTATTTCTGATTTTAAAAGTAAACAGATAACTTCAAAAAATAATAATTCTTCCCTATAAGGATCCCATAATCTAGAGAAAACAATTTTTTTCTTTCTTTTTTTGGAACTCCTAAATTTTATGCGATAAATATTATGATAGACATGAGCACAGGATGTGGAGGGAACATAAAGAGGTCCCATCTAATTCTGACTGAGAGAGGAATATCAGGAAAGACATCCTGGGAGGTTTCAACAAAGCTGAAGCCGTGAGGATGGGTATCCTACCAAAGGTGAGGAAAAAAGAGGGCAAGCCTAGCAGACAGAACAGAACGTGAGAGAAAGGGTTAAAGGCAAGAGAAACCATGAGAACCTCTCGAAAGGGAATGTGATTATCTCACACCTGGACAAGAGACCGTTTCATGGAATATGAAGGATAGAGAACTAAGGGGTAGGCCTGGACCAAGTACAAAAAGAGCCAATATAAGAAGGTTGGATTTTCATCCAAAGATAATGGGGAACAACTAAAGAGTTTTACAAAAGAAAAAAAAAGAGTAACATGACTGAATTGTGTTCTAGAGCACACTGGCAATTGAACACAGTTAACCAAGACTTTCAGGCATAGAGTTTAGCTCTAGCTTTGTCACTTACTAGCTAGGTAAATGAATGTTATTTAACCACATAGTACTTGACCTCTCTGAGCTTTAGTCAGTCAACTGTAAACCTAGAATGACAGTAACATCTCACTCAAAGGGTTCTTGAGAGGTTTAAACAAGATATCCATTTAAAACAATTAACAAACCGCTTGGTAAGTACTCAATAGATAGTAGTTATTAATCATCAGCAGTAGCAATGTGGAAAATGGATTAAGAAGGACAAAACAGGAGGTCAGGAAACCAGTGAGAGGCCTACGATAATAATCAAAAAGATAAAGTCTACGATAATAATCAAAAAGATAAAGTGGTTATAGAAAAGTCAAGGAGATGGTGGGTTCAAAACGTAGAAAGGAGACAGGTATTCTAGGACTTTGGGAAAGTGTTGGCCGGGAGTGGAAGATGGGTTTGGGTCACTGGATAAATGATGTTCACCAAGACAGGGAGTGTGAGAGAAAGAGCACACTGGACACCTCACAGATAAATACATTTCAATCAACAGACTAAAAACAAAATTCATTTATCTTCCCCTCATAAATCCTTTCTTCCTTTTATACTTCTGTGACACTCTCCTCTTTCGGTTTTTTCTTCTACCTTTCAGGCTACTCTTTCACATTCTGCTTTTCAGAGTCCTCTTTTCACCTTTTGTCTTCTAAATACTAGTGTTCCCAAAGTTGCTTTTCTCACTGCTTTTCTCTTCTCACTTTTCACTCTCCCAAGTGAGTTATCTACTCCCAAGGCATCAATTAGTTTAGTTGTTTACCTGATAAGTTCCAGATCTTTATTTCTGGCTCAGCCCACTTTCCTTAGTTCCAAACCATGTATATCCATTGTGCACACTGAAACACCTCAGGGGGATATTCATGCAAGGTGTTGAAAATCAAACTACTTTCCTGATAATGGTTAGCCTTTATATGTATCAATTAAAAAAATAAAACAGCAAAACCCCCTAAAATCTTTCCTTTAGACTTCCATTGGCTCTTCCCCTCCACTTTATGACTACCTAAATTAAGTTTCATCTCCAGTCTGAATCCAAATCCCCCACTCACTCAACATGGCCTACAAGTATATTTTTACTACTTTTATGATATCTCTATGCTATTATCCCATTCTAAACCACATCCCAGTATCTCCAATGTCATGGCTAACTCTGGTTAAAAACACTTCATCTGGAATGAATGCTCAACTTCCTTCTTCATCTCTAAATTTCTTTCTTCACTCTCTTTTTTTCTCCATGACTACCTCTTCATTTCATTCTATTTCCCTTCTCTCACTTGCAGACATGTGACTTATGAGAAAGAAGCCTTTTCTGTCTCACCTCTAGCTTCCCACATTGAATGCTTAGCACATGGTACATATTCAAAAACATGTATTGAATATTTTATTAATTAATGAATTATCCTCTCTTCTGATGTTTTTCAGTTTCTCCCCTCTCAGGTTCTTCCGTAAGTCTACCAGTATGTTTGTCTATCTTCAAAGAAAAAAAAAAGACACTTTCTTTTAATTGTATCCTTCCAACCTACTGGCTCTGTCTTTCTGTCTACCACCAAGCTTCTTTACATCACATCTTTATCACTCAATTTTTACTACTTGAAAATGTGTTTTTCCCCCCCAGAAGTGCCTTTTTAAAACCACTGCTGACTTACTAAACCTTTTTCTCATTCCCATCGTCCTTGCTGCTTTTTCTACATCATTTCCACAAAAGAACACTCACTGCTTCTTAGAACACTTAGAACACTTCTTAGAACACTTCTCCAGAAGGCATTCCTTGATTCCCTTAAAGATAGGTTATAGGTTCCATTATTTCCTATAGATGATCACAGCACTTCTCATGCTGTTTGTAACTACTTATTTGTCTGTATCCTAACGATTTCTTGAAAACAGTATTATGTCTTCCTAATCAATATTTCCACTGTCTAGTGCTATGACTGCTCAATAAATATTTTCTAAATAAATGAATGGATATTGTGATCAGATCAACATCTAAGAGTTCCGAGAATACTGCATAATGGGAATATTGGTTAAAATAAGGATGACAGGTAACATTTTAAGAGAACAGACAATCAAAAATCAGCATAAATATATAAATGAGTTACTTCATGTATTCACTCATTCATTCATTTGGCATATATTGCAGGCAAAACAATGAGGGGAGAAATAGTAAGATAACCAAGATATTGTACCTATCTTCATGGATCTTTCTTATAATCAAGGGCTGAGGGGCTGAGCATGGTAACAACTGGTAGAAAATAAGAGCAAGATACTTTGCCACTAAATAGCAATTCTGAATCTAATACTAAAATATCAGGACAAGTTTAGAAGACCCCAAATCAGCTTCCTCTTGTCCACTCACCTTTTCAATCTAGGTCTACCATCAGCGGGTCTCAAACCTTACTAGGCATAAGGAACACAAGGGATCTTGTTAAAGATGTAGACAAATCACCCAGAAATTCTGACTCTGTGGGCCCAGAAACCTACATTTTTAATAAATATCCCAGAGGATATGATACTTTTGGTCTACAAAGCATACTACTGTAAAGTCCTTAGTCATTCATGTTGTCATAATTTTGTCATATCTGAGTTCCATCTGTAACACTATTTGCTTAATAATTTCTTCAAATTGAAATTGTGTGTGTATATCTTAGCCTTATACGAAACAAGAGGTTTGATGACATATTTTTTATAATACACATGAAACAAATACATGACTATTTAAAAGTCTGTATACATTGGTAGATGGTAAACAGTTTAAGAAGCACTGTTCACAGTTTGTATTCTGCAAAGACCACATCCTGCATGCAGTCTTAGGACATAAATTACAATAAAAAGTTGCAGAGCAGTCAAGTTCAGCTGAATTGTGTTTCAGAAGAACTCATATAAATATTCTGGTGCCTTTTATAAAATAATCCAAATATTTTAAAAATTAATGTTATAGTCACTACAAAGTGACTTATTGTAAAAACTCCTCCTCATTTTGATTTTTCATTTTGAAAAGTGCTTTCTTTGCCTTTTATTCTGGTACTTAACTCGCAGAATATTCTTGAGCTGACACCTGAGCCGATTACATACAGCTAAGGCACCAAACTTAAAAGCAGTAGCTGGAACAAAATAAAGATAGATTTGTGCTCTTGATATACAGTAAAATACCCATCCATTTTATTTAAAATTACATTTGATTAAGACTGATAATTGAGTTCAACGGTATAAACTTGAGAACTCTCTTTCTTTTCCTTCAGCCCCAAAGTAATTTATAATAATCGGCAAAATAATATGGCAAAAATATCAGAGGAATAACTGTATTTCAGAAAGGTCTATTCCTTAAAGGGTTTGGCAACTCAAAACCACAAACAGAAAAGAAAGCTGCAATAGAAAACCTATGCTGATATTAAACCTTAAAAACAATATTCTGCTCTAAATTATGTTTTTGCTTAAATGGCTAAGAAAATCAATCTCTACCTAAATACGCAAGTGATGTCTTTTGGATCATCAACACATTGTCACTGTGTTACAATCCGGTTCTCTAGGATTAATCTCTAGTCACATGGAACAAAAACATAGATGAATGACTGTGGTTCTTGATCCCTACATCTCTTAAGTCAATTGGAAATTTACCTTACTACTTACTGATTTATAAAGCACTTTATCCTGTTTGGACGAAAGGATTATTGCAGTAGCTTCCTAACTAGCTTCCCTGCCTCACTCCTTGTTCCCCACAGTCTATTCTCCACAGGGCAGCCAGAGAAACCCTGTTAAAAACATAATTCCTGGGGCGCCTGGGTGTCTTAGTCAGTTAAGTGTCTGCCTTGGGCTCAGGTCATGATCTCAGAGATCGAAATTGAGCCCCTGCTCAGCTCTCCCTCTCCTTCTGCCCCTCCTCCCCTCGGGCACATGCACGCTCTCTCAAATAATATATATACCTCTTCTCACCTTTTCTCCTCAGCTCATACCACTCTCCCTTTGCTCACTCTCTGCTGGTTACCATAACTTCTTTGCTGTTGCTTGAATACACTCAGCAAATTCCAGACCCAGGGCCTTTGCACTCGCTGTTCCTTTTGCTGAGACTGCTCTTCCCACGCATACCCATATGGCTCTGGTCTATCACCTCCTTTGGTCCTGGCTCAAACATCATCTTCCAGATCAGTCCTCTTACACATAAGAGGGCTGTACCTCTCGACCTCTTATGTATTTCCTAACCACTTTACCTGCTTTGTTTATCTCCAGAGCACTTACTATCTGACATTTGTTCAGAGATATTTGTTCATTATCTCTTTAGAGTGTGAACTGCTACCCGGTGAAGACGCTCCCTGCTTTGTTCACCGTTGTACCTCAGTGCCAAGAACAGGGCATAGCACACAGTACATGTTCAATAAATATTTGCTTAATGAACAGTGTTATTTCAACTTTGGGACTTTCAGCTTTAACCCTATGTAGAGTTGAAAATAAAAGCTGGAGGATATCTCCCAAATTTCCGGCCGCTATTTGGCATCTGTGAACTTAACACGCATTATCTTTTGTCTGGTACGGCGTTCCCTCCGATTTTTCTTCGATAATAAGGCAGCAGGAAATTTCCTAACTAGTGTGCAAGGAGGATGCAAACCAATCACGTATAAAATTGATTTTAGGTGATTTGATTCTTATCCACAAGCCAATAAAGAAAATGCCTTTTGAATTTAAATAGTGTCTCCTCTTCAACCCAAGGAAAATACGCTGTATATTTGTTGCCTTTGAGGGTGGGAAGGGGCTGGGAGAGACGCGAAGGCCCGGTACACCTTCCTCAAAGCGTCAACTCTTGAGCAGCCCAACTTACTTTTTGGGGGGTGGGCAGCGTTCGTGGTCTCTGTCGGGGAGGGGGTGTTTCTTTCTCACCCTTCGAGGTGCCTATTGTGCTGTCTTGCGAACGAGCTAAGGTGGGAGAGGAGCGGGGTACGGAGGGATGATGAGCGCGGCTACAACTGCCGCCTAACACAAAGTCGGAGGCGAGGGCTCCGCGCGGGTGTCTGGGGCGAGCGGGCTCCGGGGCCGCGCGCCTCGAAACGCAACCTCGGCCCCGGGGCGCAGGCGGGACGCGCGGGCTGCGCGGAGTTAGGCCCGGACAGAGCCCCGTGGCCTCCCAGCGGCCGGGCACGCGGCCCCCGCGCACCCCACTCACCCCGAATCCCCCAATCCCGCGCCCTTCCCGGTTACCTCGAACTCTCTTCAGCGAAATGGGATCCTTCTCCTGTTCTGCTGACATTACAGACCGCAAAGCATGACTCCCCCCCAGGCCGCGGGAATTCGGTCTCTTTGATGCTGCGGCGGCGGCTCCTCCTCCTCCTCGCGGGGCCGCTGCGGCTGCGAGGCGAGCCTCCGAGCCGAGGCGCGGCCGAGGGCGGCGGGGACGCGGGCCGACTTTGCAAAGTTTGGGAGGAAGACGAGGCCTCGGGGCGGCCGGGCGGCGTGCGGGGGCTGGCCGAGCTCAGCGGCGGCGGCGGCCCGGAGCGCGGCCTGGGGGCAGCCCCCCGCCCGGGGCCGGCATGTGCAGAGGACGAGTGCGCCGCCGCCGCCTCCTCCTCCCACTCCTTCTTCCTCGCCGCCGCCTCGGGAGCCGCTGACAGGGGAGGCAGGAGGCGGGTGGCCGGGCCCTGGCGGCGCACTCACAGCGCCCTCTGAGGAGGAGGTCTGCGCTCTCGCCGCTCCCGAGTCGCAGACACAAAAGCCCCCAGCCTGGAGCCGCCTGCAAAACCCGCTCTGGGGCGGGCGAGGGACGTGGCGCGGCCCCGCGGCTTCCCCGCCCTGAGCTCCCCAGCCCCGCGCGGGGACGGACTTCGGGGGGCGGGGGCCGCTGCCTGGTCCCGCGGCGCCCGCCGCCGCCGCCGTCTCGCGCTCCGCCTCGGCCCAGCCCCCACGGCCCGCGCGCGCCTCTCGCTCCGCGCCGGGACTCGCGGGCCCGCGGCCCTCGCAGCCGGGGCGGGCCGTCGCGCGCCGAGGGGCCGCCCCGCCCAGCCCCGCGCCTGGCCTCCCCCGCCGCCCGCCGGGCCTGAGGACGTTCGGCTCTGCGGCTGGCCCGCCCGGGCCACGCTCCTGTGAGGAAATGGCATCTCCGAACTTCGTCGGAGGCCACAGCAGGCATCTTGGCCTCGCAGCCAGGGATCTGAAAGAGAAACGTACGATCCGAGAAAACTTTGTAAGCGGGAGCTGGAGAGTTCTCGGCCGGCATGTGGAGACCCACATTCTCAGGCTCCGTGTCCGTGGTCCGGACACCTGTTTGTTGAATGCCCCAACTTCAAGTTTTAATGACTCGACTCTTCAAGAAAGAGTGATGAAGAATTTCATGCAAGAAAGGAGGGTGGGTGGGAGCGGTGACAAGACTGGACCTGATTTAGACGTTACATTTTAGGAGAAGGAACACCAGTGTGATTCGTACATTAGATTTGATCGCTGATTCACATCCATCAGTTGGGCTGTGTGTCCTGAGGCAACCCAGGTGACCTCTCTGAGTCTCAGACTTGTGATCTTTGTAAGGCAGTGGGGCTGCATCTCTGAGGTCCCTTCTAGTTCTGACATTCTTTGACTTACTTTTACAAAACGTGTCCCTATTTGTTGTTAGGTTTTCCAGTAATCCCACTAAAGAGAATCCGTAGGTGCAGGCTCTAATCTTCAATCAGGTGAGACCCTGGGCTTAGTTTGATGTTAGCGTCACTGAAAAGTACTCATTAATCATATGAGGACTAACTCCAAAAGGAGTGTCATCCCTCCTGAGACTAGACTCAAAACTCACTCAGCTACACATACAGTATCAGAAAGAACAGAAGTAAACATGAAGCCAATGGATAGTCTTAGCAACTACATAACAGGCAAGCACCATAGCCTCAGAATCAGCTTTAAAAGGATAGGGTATGTCCAGGGGACAAATTTTACCCTTTCTCTATTAAGTTTTGAGAAAACTTCTCATTGGAAGATCCAGACTAGGATAGGCTGGGGAAAATTTTGTACAGGAGGCAAGTCTAAAGAGAAGCCCATCCTCCTCCCCCCACACCCCTACCCGCCGCCCAGCAGCTAGAATGTAAGTTCCATGCAGTAGGCATTTTATCCAGTTCGCTGCTATATCCTCTGGTACCTAACAGTGACTGGCAAGTGTTCAGAATTTTTTGTTGCTGTTGAATGAATGCATGAATAAACAGACTGGAAGTGCACTGCCCTGGGATGACAGGATTGATAGGGGTTTGTTGAGTGCAATAAAGCCTAAGCTAATTCTATGACAAAACAAATTGGGTCTTACACTATCAGTCAATATGGAAATGTAGAGTTTTCTTTATATAAACCTAGTGCAACGAGAGTGGTTTAGCAAAATCATTGCTGAGAGATTTTGACTTCTTTATTGTAATTTCCTAAAGCTAGAGACTCAGAAATAATATGTAAATCAAGAGAAACTAATTGGCCTCTTTTTAATGATTCATCAAGAATAAAAAGACCATCTTTCCCAGTGATGGATTTTTAGATTGATTTGACTTCCAAATCCTGACTAGTTACTTGCTACATACCAGAATTACTTGGAGGGCATTCTAAAATTTCAGATTCTCAAATCCCTCCCCAGATTTACTGAATCAGGATTGTTGATAATGAGGTCTGGAAATTTGTCTTTAAATATTCTCTATGTGATTCTACAGCAATGAGAATTGTGCATGATATTCCTTATGCCTCCAGTATGACAGAATTCTAACAAAAATATCCCTTTACTTTGCTGTTATAGTCTTTACCCATGACACTTGGTTATGAATTCCAGAGTTCATCTTCACTCCCTCTTTCATACAGAGAAATTCAGGTACATCTGTTGTTGGTGGGCCAGTCATGCCCTGTCATGCCCAGTCATGCCTAAACTCAGTAGAAAGCACACCTTAGGGTCAACAAACTTTTTCTGTGGCGGGCCAGATAATAAATATTATAGGTTTCACAGGCCCTTGTGTCCTCTGTCACAACTACACAACTCTGTCATTGTAGTAGGAAATCAATCATAGACAATATGTAAAGAAGTGGGTATGGCTGTATTCCAGTAAAACTTTATTTTATAAAAGCAGGCAGTGTACCAAATTTGGCCCAGAGACTAATCTGACTCCTAGACTAGAGGCTGGATCACATAATTGAATTTTGAGCTCTGGGGACAGGCCTAGGTTTCAGATATAAATGAAGGAGGCATTACCTAAAAATGTTTAAACTACCCAGGATCAATGAGAAATGAGAGCCAAGGAAGAATACAGGGAAGCACTGATATTTTATTTTATTTTATTTTATTTTTATTGGCTTTATTTATTTGAGAGAGAGAAAGAGCATAAGCAAGCAGGGTGGAGGAGGGGCAGAGAGAGAAGAACGCAGACTTCCCACTGAACTCAACTGAGGGCTCCAGCTGGGGTGGGGTGGGGTGGGGTGGGGAGGGACTCTATGCCAGGATTCTGAGATCATGACCAGAGCCAAAGTCATATGCTTAACCGACTGAACCACCCAGGCACCTCAACACTGACATTTTAAAGGCTGGGTAGAGATAGAGGAAACTGTAAAGGAAATTGAGAAGGATTGAAAAAACAGGACTGTTAGGGCAATTAATAAAAAAAAAAGAGAGAGAGAGAGAGAGAGAGAGAAACAATCAACATTATCACATGCCGCAGGAAGAAGTACTCATTTCTGTCAGCAGCCATCCTTGGTCTGCAATCTACTAAACTCCTGTCTCATATATTTTGAAATATTGAATTTATATTTTTTGCTTTAAATATAGTACATCTCAAACTTTGCCTGTTTGTATTGTGAAAGGTAACACAGTGGTGTGTTTAAGTATAAAGACTCCAATGGTAAGTTGGTTTAGATTTACACATAAACTTATTTTTCAGGAAAAAAATGAAAATATCCCTGTAAGTTCTATTTTCAAACATTTAAAATCATAAATGTGTTTAAAATTGAATAGAAGTAAAAAAAAAAAACAAACCCGATTCTAGGTGTTTGGGAGTTTTGCAACATTGGTTTGAATCCTTTCGTGATATAATTACAAACATGGTCAGACCAGCAATCTCTGGTCAACCACCAGGAGCCCTTTGTTGACAAATACAGATGGGTTGTTGAATGCTCAAAATTGAGAGAATCACAACAGCAAACTTTGGGGGATGGCTTTATGAGTCAGGATTCAATCAAGACACAAAACCACACAGTAATTTGAATAGAGTTAAGTTAAATACAAAGAATTATTAATTATAGCAAGAGATTGCCATAGGGAGGGATTTTGGATAGTAGAAGTCAAAAGAAGAGGGTGCCTGGGGCTCAGTCGGTTAAGCATCTGCCTTCGACTCAGGTAATGGCCCAGGGGTCCTGGGATCCAGTCCCACATCTGTTTGAGGGGGGGGGTCTCTGCTCAGCAGGGAGCCTGCTTTTCCCTTCACTCTGTCCCTCCCCCTGCTTGTGCTCTCTCTCTCCCTCTCTGTCAAATAAATAAAATCTTAAAAAAAAAGTGAAAAGAAAGCTAAAGAATATTGGAAAAGCAGTGACACCTGGCTGGCTCAATCAGTAGAGCGTGTGACTCTTGATCTTGGGGTCCTGAGTTCGAGTTTCACATAACTTAAATAAATACATAATTTTTAAAAAATTGAAGGTGGGAAAAGTAGGTATGAGGAGAAGCCACTCCCCTTAAGGCTGAGAGGGAGCACCCAAGGAAGAGGGCCCTCCCTCTCCAGGCTGAGATTCTGACCTTACCAGAGAGTGCCAGAGGAAGCTGTTGGCTTGGGTGCTACGTATATTGCAGGAGCCTGGCCCTGGATAAGTGCTCAGCACTACAGAAGCTGGATGCTGGAGAAGACATGGGGGCTACAGGAGTCCACCAAGAGGAGCAACTGTAACAGGAAGGGAAGCCCCTTCCTCCTGCACCTGCTACTGACAACACATAACATCATGCCAGCTGGCAAAGGAAGAATATTTAAGGAGTCTGTCTTAATTTTTGCAGAGCAGGCAGTGAAGGATAAATTGGCGTTGAGAGGCAACAGACTGATTATTCACACAATGTTCGTGTGCACTTTAACCTAGGAAGGCTCCATAAGTGCTCTCCTATCAACAGCACTTCTGGTTCTGGAATAGTCTCTATTAAAAAAAAAAAAGGTACTTTCCAAATGTTGCTGTCTTGTCCTAAACGAATACTTATTTTCAAGGCAATGAAATATGGGACAAAGTCTAACTTAAAAATACTCTTAAAGTCATTCTCTTTAACATCTTCTATCCCACCCATTAATTTTATAAATTCCATAAATTTTACCACCTAAATAGTTCTCAGATGTGTTTGTCATCTATTCCTGTGGCTACCACCCAACCCCAACCATGACCATTTATCTCTTTTCTAGACTAATACACTAATCACACAGTAGTTTGCCCCACACTCACCTTAACCTCTATTCGAATCCATTTTCCACTCGGTTGCCAGAATGATCCTTTTTATTTTGAAAGAATAATTTTAGATTCACAAGAGGTACAAGGAAGGCTTGTGCATTCTCACCCTGGCCTCCCCCAAAGTCAATATCATGTACAACTACAGTATGATATCAAAACCCAGAAACTGACATTGGTACAATCCATAAAGCTTATTCATATTTTACCAGTTATGCATGCCTTGGTGTGTGTGTATGTATGTTTGTGTGCTTGTAATTTTATCACATGTGTCGCCTTTATAACACTACCACAATCAAGATACTCAACCGTACCATCCCCACAAGACTCCCTTGTATTATCTTTTTATGGCCACACCCACCAGCTCCTTCATTGCTAATCGATCAGGGAGAGCCCCTAATCTCTTCTGCATTTTTATAATTATGTTATTTAATGAGGTTTACACAAATGAAATCACGCAGTATGTATCCTTTTGAGGTTTTTCTCCCCACCCAACATAATCTCCTTGCATTTTATCGAAGTTACTGTGTGTGTCAGTATGTTGTTCCTTTTAACTACTTAGTGCTATTCCATGGTATGGATGTACCACATTTAAAGCACTCACTCATTGAAAGACTACATGAGTAGTTTCTACTCTTTGGCAAGTATGAATAAAACCATTATGAACATTAATGTACAAATTCCTGTGTGAAATTAAGTCTTAATTTTTCTGGGATAAATGCCCAAGAATGCAATTGCTGGGTCGTATGGCAAGACCATTTTTAGTCTGAAAGTAACTGCCAAACTATTTTCCAGAGTGTGGAGTGCTCTTTTTTAAAACACAGAAATCATCCTGTCATCACTTTACATTAAACTTTTCAATGGCTTCCCACTGTTATTATAATTAAGGTTAGATTTTTTTTTTTAAGATGGACTATAAAGCTTATGTAATATGATTTCCACTGATTTCTCCAGCCTCATCCTCTACCACTCCCCTTACTCTTGAAGTTTACTGGCCTTTTAAAAATTTCCTCCAACATTTTCCTGCCATGGGGACTTTGCAAATGTTTCCTCTTTGGGGAGTGCTCTTCTCTCTGGTCCTAGTCCAATTAATTCAAATTCTACTTTTTTCCCTGAAGTATTTATCTCCAGTATTTATCTCCTCAGGGAAGCCTCCTCTAGTCTACCTCAGGTTCTGTGTTTTCATGTTCCTTTCTTTTATCACTTGTCTCAGTTTGAAATTACATATTAATTTCTGTGAATATCTGATTAAATTTTGTCTTCACCTCCAGACTCTAAAATTGATGAGAGCAAACATTGTGTTGATATTTGCTTATTTTTGTCTAACATATAATGGGTGCTCAAGAAACATTATTGTCTGGTGCGGTACCTCAGTGGCACAGTTAAGCCTTTGACTCTTGGTTTAGGCCCAGGTCCTGATCTTAGGGTAATGAGATCAGGTTCTGCACTCAGCTGGGAGTGTGCTTAAGATTCTCTCTCCCTCTCCCTCTGGCTCCCACCCTGCTCTCTCTTTCTCTCACTCAAAGTAAATAAATCTAAAAACAAAAAAATTAATTTTTGAGCAAATGAATGAATTACATACTTGCAAAGAATTCAGTGTCAAAGCCTTAACATTCTGTAATTGTGTTTATTCATTATTTATTTAAGATGTATTAACTAGGGGCGCCTGGGTGGCTCAGTGGGTTAAAGCTTCTGCCTTCGGCTCAGGTCATGATCCCAGGGTCCTGGGATCGAGCCCCGCATCGCGCTCTCTGCTCAGCAGGGAGCCTGCTTCCTCCTCTCTCTCTGCCTGCCTCTCTGCCTGTGATCTCTCTCTGTCAAATAAATAAATAAAATCTTAAAAAAAAAAAGATGTATTAACTACTCTAAAGCTGGTGGAAAAAAGGAGATAATTAGCTACTCATGTTCAGGGTAGTCTGATAAGCAATAGATTCCTTTAGCCGAATTTCAAATCCATACACAGTTTACATTAATACATTCTGAAATATATATTATTCCAGCTAAGACTTATTTTCTAAATATTTCTATCAGATAAATATTATTGAGAAATAAAAAAGAGGGGCACCTGGGTAGCTTCATCGGTTAAGCATCTGCCTTCCGCTCAGGTCCTGGGTCATCTCTGGGTCCTGGGATCTAGTCCCATGTCGGGGTCTCTGCTTGTCAGGGAGTCTGCTTCTCCCTCTCCCTCTGTGCTCCCTCTCTCTCAAATAATAACTAAATAAATAAACAAATTATTAAAATAAATAAATAAGAAAAGGATTAACAGAGCACTTGTAATTCTTTGAAAGTACGAAGAGGCTTGAAAGTCAAGGAACAAATGTCTAGGGAGCTCTCCAGCTTGATCATTGTCCTACGAACATGACAAGCCCCTTCCCATCAACACCCAGAGATTTTAGTTTAATGTAACTGTCATAAGAACTTTCCTGGGGCAGCGTGGTTGAAAACATTCTCAGGTTAAGTAGAGGTGCCTCTAGTGAGCCACCTGTTTTTGATCTTTGATTTTAAAGATGGTGAATCACATGCTTCTTACGTGACAACTGATGAAACCAATATGGCAAAGTAATGTGGTATTTTTGCCTTGTTTTGCTCTGTTTCTTACAGCAATGGGAAAAGAGGCAGATTTTTTTTCAGGATGTAAATACTGCCAACATAGACAGACTGCAACACTGTGGGTGCCTGAGAAATTTTTAAGAGCATGTGGGAATGAGCAAGATATGTGCATACTC
The DNA here is from genome assembly GCA_004024625.1 of Mellivora capensis. Classification (NCBI taxonomy): domain Eukaryota; kingdom Metazoa; phylum Chordata; class Mammalia; order Carnivora; family Mustelidae; genus Mellivora; species Mellivora capensis. The sequence continues at coordinate 14,223 of PISX010014064.1, read as the reverse complement.
GTGAATGAAACACAGCAAAGCAGGACTACCTAACATGACAAATCTTAGTGTTAAAACAACAAACTGTAAATATGGAACAATTGGCATTTTATGAAATCTCTTTTAAAAGATAGAAAATGTGCCAATTTTAAGGCTTTTTGGTTTGTATATGTGTTTGGAGGGAAAGAGCAGGGAAAAAGAAGGCAAGGTAATGACAGCTTTGTGAGATAGCCTTCCTTTGAGTCCCCCCATTTCCTTGTACATCCACATTTTTTTATGAAGATACAATTAACATATCACAGAATTCTCTGTTGTAATGTGTTCAATTCAGGGTATAGTATTTTATTCACTTTTTAGTATATTTTCGTATATTCAGAGTTGGGCAACCATCACCATATCTAAATCCAGAACACTTTTATCACCCCGAAAAGAAACCCTGTAGTGGGTCCGCAGCCACTCTGTATCATGAACTTTCCCTTTTCCCCTCTCCCCAACCCCTGGGCCTGGGCACTACTAATCTACTTTCTGTCTCTATGCATTTGTCCCCTCTAGACATTTCATTTTATAGAACTAGAATCATACAATATATGGCCTTTTGTCACCGGCTTCTTTCCCTTTGCATAAAGTTTTCAAGGTTCATCCAGCCTATGTACCAGTATTTCATTCTTTTTTATGGCTAACAATATTCCACTGTAAGGACATACAGAACATTCTCTTTGTAAATTTTTAAATTGTCTTACCTTCAAAATTACAGAAGATGTGAGAAGAGCTCTCATACAGCCTTCATCTGGGTAAGTAAACTAACGTTAAGCCTCATTTGCTTATTTGCTGTGTTTCAGGCTTTTTTCTCTCTGTACACACACATTATCATCCTTGTTGCTCTCCTTGTTTGTTTGTTTTTTTTTTAAGATTTATTTATCCATTTGACAGAGATCACAAGTAGGCAGAGAGGCAGGAAGAGAGAGCGGGGGAAGCAGATTTCCTGCTGAGCAGAGAGCCTGATGTGGGACTCGATCCCAGGACTCTGGGTTCATGACCTGAGCCGAAGGCAGAGGCATTAACCCACTGAGCCATTCAGGCGCCCCACTCTCCTTATTTTCTGAACCGTAGTGCCCCTCTATCCTTGTACATTCGTTGTGTATTTCCTAAGAATGAGATAGCCTCTTGCAGAATCACAGAACAATGATTAAATTAAAGAATTTTTAACACTGGGAAAACTAGTAACTAATACGCTGTCCATATTTAAATATCACCAATATTCCCAGTAATGTCCTTCACACCAGTCTTTTCTCTGTGATCAAAGATGCATACTGCATTTAGCCCACACGTATGTCCCTTTGGTCTTCCTTTACCTGGGACAGGTGTACCTGTCTTCCCTTGTCATTCACCATGCTGACAGTTTTGTGGTCATTCTACATTCAAACTGTAGAATGACGCTCAGTTTGGACTTGTCTGGTGGTTTCTCAGTATTGGATTAAGATTTTTGCATTCCTGGCAGAAATGGTGGATCGGTGAGGCTGTGTCTTCCTCGGTGCATCATACTGATAGAGAGGCAGGGGATACCAATGCTTTATTGCTGGTGATGTTAACTTTGACCACTTGGTTAATACAGTGTCCACTACATTTCTCAACTATAAAGTCATCATTGCTGTAAGGTTAATAAGTACTCTCTGGGAAAATATTTTGAGACTGTGATCCTTTCCTCATGAAACTTTCATTCATGAGTTTTTGCATCCATTGGGGAAGAATGTTTAGTTGGGAATAATATTTATTAGTTTTAAGAATTTTTACTTACTCATTTGAGAGAGAGAGTAGGGGGAAGCAGCAGGGGGAGAGGGAGCAGCAGTCTCCCCACAGAGCAAGGAACCCAATGCGGGACTTTATCCCAGAACCCTGGGATCATGACCTGAAATGAAGGCAGATGCTTAACCCACTGAACCACCCAGGCTCCCCAGTGTGGGGGAATGACATTTAGAAAACAAACTCTGAGTGCTTGGTTTGCTATTGCCACTAAAGTATCACTGCTTATAGGATTTTTTCGGTGGAGGAGGGGGTAGAGGGAGGGAATACAATTCGTGTAGTTCAACTATATATATTAAATCACAAATTTGTACCAATACATAGGGAAACCTCTAATTGTGAGCCAATTTCACACAGTTCTTCTTTGCCTTTACCCCTTCTCTCTTTGGATCTTTCTTCCCCTACAGTGAGAACCCTGGTTCCCCAAGTTCCCATTTTATTAGGGCTTTTGTTACTAAATAAACAAAATGTGAAAGCCCAGTTTTCATTTCTAATTTCAAAATATTAACAACACACACAAATTACAAACACATGCACTCAGGTGTACATATACAGACAATTTGACAGTTATATGGTCATTCATTTTAATGAATTTTAGTCCAGTCCTCTTTCCATAAAATGAAGACCTCACCACTTATCACTCTACTATTATGGTTTCATTCTTTTGGATTGTAAAATTATTTTGCTTTTGAAGAGTTATCTATTAAAATGTATATTACAGCCTTATAATTAGTTAACGCCATACACAGAAATTAGTAGATATCTCGTGTAAGGTTGAGTTGGAGGGACTTGGAGGTGAAGAAGTTTAAGACATAAGGATTGAAGGAAGTCAGGGGAGGGCCAAATTGTACACAAAGTTAAAATTTTCTAATTAGCAATTTTCCTTTATGTATGTATTGATCTCAGCACAAATATTTGTGTAAACGATGTAGTCAGTACATATAGTGATACTGAGTCAGTATGGTTGAGCACTCATTTTCTTGGATCCAGGCTGCCTGACTTCAATTCCTGCCTCAATGTATATTAGTTGTATAGTCTTGGGTAAGTACTTGGGATCTCTGTGCATCACTGTCCTCGTGTGCAAAATAGGGACAATAAGAATACGAACTTCAGGGACGCCTGGGTGGTTCAGTCTGTTAAGTGTCTGTCTTTGGCTCGGGTCATGACCCCAGGGTCCTTGGATCAGGTCCCGCATAGGGCTCCTCACTCGACAGTAGACCCTGCTTCTCCCTCTCCCTGCCTCTCCCCCTGCTTGTGCTTGCGCTCTTTCTCTGACAAATAAGAACAAAAATACACACATAAAAAAAGTCTTGAAAAGTAAAAAGAATACATACTTCATGAGATTGGTGTGAGGATTAAATGAGTTAATGTGTACAATGTGCCTGATACACAGTAAGTACTATGCAAATGCTTGCTATTACTATTGTATTTAGTCTCTATTTTCTTACAAAGGTTATGTTCTTACAAAGAATCTTTTCTTACAAAGATTTAGTCTCTATTTTGTTATAAAGATAGAATTGAATTATACATACCGGTTAACTCGGTTATATTCCAGATGTTTATTTTCCCATCAATGAGGAAAGAGCTGCTTAATATTCTGTCATGGCATCATAAGAGTCGTTTATATGGGTGTTCTCTATTTTACTTTTTAACCCATCCTGATGAGACAGGATTTTTCTTTTTCCTATTATAAACTGTGCCAAACATTCTTGTACATAAATCTCATTTGTGCACTTTATTTTCTTGCCAAAGTGCCCCTTAAAAGGTTGAGTTAATTTGTATGTCCTTCAGTAACTTGTTTTAATTTCCTTCTTGGGGTTTGTTGTTGGTATTGAGAAACTCGATTTTTGTATTTTGGTCTTACAACCCATTAGTCTTACTTGACTCCTCTCTTTAGTAGTTTGTCTACAGATTTTTCTTGGATTTCCTACGTAGGTGATCACATCATATGCACATAATGAAAGTTTCTTTCTTCCTTTGCAATCCTGCCTACCATCCTATGTGATGCTGTCTAGCTCCTCTAGCACATTGAATAGGAGTGATAGTTTTCAAGGTTTGCCAATGTTGTAGCATGTATCAGAACTTCATTCCTTTTGTACGATGGAGTAACATTCATCGTATAGGTACGTATAGATACACCACATCGTGTTCATCTATCTGTGGATGGACACAGGTTGTTTCCAACCTTTGGTTATTAAACAACGCTTTTGATAAAAATTGGTGTACGAGTGTCTGTCTCAGTCCCTGCTTTCCTTCTTTTTGGGTACAGACCATTCTTTTGGGTGAAACTGCTAGCCACTATGGTAATTCCTATGTCTGCTTTTTTGAGGAAGCTGAGCCATTTTCCAAAGTGGCTGCACCATTTTATGTTCCTATTAGCAATGTATGAAGGTTCCAAATTTCTTCACATTTATTTTCCTTTAAAAAAATTAAAATTTTTTATAATAGCCATCTTAGTATGTATGTAGAGGTTTCTTATGTGAATTTCCCCCAATGACTAAGGATGTTGAGCATCTTTTCATGTACTCATTGGCCATTTGTCTACTCCTTTGGAGAAATGTCAATTCAACTATTTTGCCCATGTTTAAGTTGGGGTATTGGTCTCTTTCTTGTATTCTACAAGGTCTTTATATTTTTGTCTTATGTAGTCAATGCTGATTTAGATTTACCCACATTTCTCTATGTCTTTGCTCAACTTTTTTTGGTAAAAACAGCTTTATTGAGATATAATTCATATACCATATACCCATTTGAAGGGTACAATTCAATGGTCTTTAGTAAATTCATAGAATGGTACAAACACCATCACAATCAATTTTAGAACATTTTTGTTACCCCAAAAAGAAACCCTATACCCACCATCAGTCATGTACCATTTCCTGTCACCTTCTAGTCCTACGTAACCACTAATCTATTTTTGTCTCTATAGATTTGCCTCTTCTGAACATTCCAAACAAATGGAATCATACAATATGTGGAGTGTTTTTACTGGCTTCTTTCACTTAGCATGTTTTCAAAACTCATCCTTGTTGTAGCATTTATCAGTACTTCATTCCTTTTTATTGCTGAGTAACATTCCATTGAATTGATATACCATGATCCATTTATCCATTCATCAGTTGGTAGATATTAGGTTGTTCCCACTTTTTGGCTGTTAAAATAATGCAGCTATGAACGTCTGTACAAACTTTTGTGAGAACCTATGTTTCCATTTCTCTGGCTATATAACTAGGTGTGATATTGCTGGGTCAAAAGACAACTCTGCATTTAACTGTTAAACTATTTTCCATGATGACTGCATCATTTTACATATCCACCAGCAATATATAAGGATTCTAATTTCTCCATATCCTCGCCAACACTTATCTTTTTGATTATAGCTATCCTACAGAATATGGGGTGATATCTCATTGCCTTTTTGATTTATATTTCCAGTTCATCATTGCCTCTTTCTTCTCATATCTTCCTTGCGGATTGTATTTTTTAAAGTATATCCTTTATTGTTCTCAACAAGTATGTATGAGTGGTAAGTTCTCTCAATCTTAATCTAGAATTTTGTCTACTTAGCATTCAAATGATAATTTATCTGGGTATAGAATTCCATGTCGTAGTTATTTTTCTTTGTGAGGTTTTGAAGATACTATACAATCTTCTTGCTTCTTTTATTGTCACTGAGAAATCCTCCCACTGGAATCTGCATCATCTCTTTTTTCCCCGCCTCCTGCCTTTAAGTTCTTCAATTTGTCTTCAATGTTCTGTGGTTTTATTCAAACATCTTGGTGTGGACTTATTTTTATATTTCTAGAACAAGAGTTTTACTTCCTGAGTCTGATGATTTCATAAATTAGTCATTTTCTCTTTGATTATTGCTTATCCTTCATTCTCTTTAGTCTTTCATTTTAGAGTGGCTATCAGAAGTATGTCAGGTCTTCTCTGTTTACCTCATTTTGTATTTTCTATCTATTTCTCTGTGCTGTGTCCTGCATAATTTCCTTACATCTATCTTTCAATTTTAGAATATTCTTTCAGTGTATTTTGTAGGCTATTTAACAGATTTTCAAAAATTCAATGACTCTACCTTTTTATTTCTAGAAATTCTGTTCATTTTTCTAATATATTTATTAAAAAATAGTTTCTTGTTCTCTTGTGCTTTAATTCTTTATGTTCTCCACAGTCAACACAACATCATTTCAAGAAATTACTGTTCTATTTTTCAGTTTCCCTTTCATTTCCCAAATCAGGAAATTTTTTTTAAAACATAAGAATTCAACTATCTTTAAAAAGCTTGTTTAGGTCATATTTTGTTTATCATTTCTAGATTTTCTAGTAGGAACATTTTCAGTATTTGTTAACCTTTTAAAATAAGAATATTAAAACAAAAACAATTTTTAAAAAAAATATTAACTCTTCATTGATTTTTTTTAAAGATTTTATTTATTAGAGAGAGAGCATAAGCATGGGGGACAAGCAGAGGGAGGAGGAGAAGCAGACTCCCCATGGAGCAAGGAGCCCAATGTGGGGTTCAATCCCAGGACCCCGAGATCATGACCTGTGCATAAGGAAGACACTTAATCGACTGAGCCACTGCTGAGCACCCTGTCTTCACTGATTTTTCTTCTAATTATGAAAGAAAATCCAGCTACACATTTGTAAGGAATAGAGATCATGAAATTTACCTCATGCTCCTACTAGTAGGTGATCACTATAACATCTGCATATTTTCCTCCAGTTTTGGGGGGCATATGCCAACAAACATTTATAAAAATGGACTCCTTCTGAAATAGCATTGTATGCCTTGTTATCTTTTATCTTGTTAGATGTAGACGTGCCTCCTGTTGGAACGCCTGCAGAGTATTTCATACTATGGATATGCTCTACTTTACTTGAACATTCCATTATTGATAAACATTTTGGCCAATTTCTTTTTTACTCTTATCAGCAATGTTGTTATTAGAATCCTTGAATATTTATGAGTGCCTGTGCTATCATTCCTGTAGTAGTTCCTAGAAATGGGATTACTAGGTTGTAGGGTATGTGGTTTTAAAGTATTATGTAATACTGCCAAACTACTCTCCTAAAAGTTTAGCCAATTCCCCACCCCTCCAATGGTTTATGAGCACTCATTTCCCCACATCCTTGCCAGCAATGGTTGTTATCAATCATTTTAGTTTTTCTCAATCTGATGGGCAAACATGGCATTGTGTCATTTTCATTTGCATTTTCCTGATTGCTAGCAAGATAGAACATCTTTTTCCATGTTTATTAGAACTTAGTTCTTTCTCTGTGGATTTCTAATCCACTGACAAATTTTCTCTTCCTTTGGACTTTTCCTTATTGATTTATAGGTACTTTTTGTATATTAATGATATTTCTTCCATGTCTCACTTGCCTTTTGTTTATAATGTCTTTTGCTATACAGATATTTTACTTTTAAAAAACAAAAATTTTAACCTGAATTAGAACTTTGTCTAACTGGTTGAGCCCTTAGCTTTTAGGCTACCTACTCTTTAGTTCCTGAGGTGATCAGTCATCTACTGGAAAAGGGAAATTGTTATTTCCCTACTGCTATGCAGTAAAATGACAGATGAAAACAATTCCTAGATCCCTAAAATAGGCTCTATTCCTGTTGCTTGGAGTGGACTCTATAATCATCCCATATAGAATATGAAAGTCATCATTCTATAAAGTGAAAGAAAACAAAAGGAAAAAAAGGTTTTTTTCTCTTTTTTAACTAAGGAAAACTTTTATTTAAACTGTGCAATCAATCAGTATTTAGACAGCAGTTTCATAAACATTTTGGCATTTAAACTTTTACTCATTTTTGGCATGACCTGTAGGATAGTATGTAAACTACCCTGGGGAGGGGGAGAAATACTAGGCAATATTTACTATGATGCTAGAAAAAGAAAACAAACCCACATTATTAAACAAGATATGTTTTAAGAAGACATTAAAAGGTACATTCAAAATCAAGGCAAACATTTGCTTTCTTCATGCAATGGAGTTCACAGAGCTGATCCCCTGAGTCAAGTATAAAATTAAAATAGCTCAGCTCTAGAGCCCATTAGCTAGTCTGCAAATGTTGCCCTTACAAGAGAATGGTATACAGAGTGAAAGGATCCAGAACACCCATAATATGAAACATATAGCTGGCTCCCACACTTTCATTTAATTCACATCTTTGAAGAAAATAGAATAAAAAACTGCGCATACACAGACATAAAATTTTGTCCAACAACAGCAACACACAGACAAACTTAGGTAAAATATGTCCTCTATTCTACTGATAGGCTAAGGCAATGTGTGTGTATACCAGGCTTTGCAAATTCTTATAACAGGCTCAAATCACTAAATCATTAATAATCATTTCATTTGCAAACAGAATTAATATAGAGAATGTGGTGACAGGAAGAAGAAGGTTTTAGGTAAAAATTTAAAATATTTTTGTTGTTTTTAAAGATAGTTCTGTAGAAAAATATACTTCTGTAACATAAATTCTTAAAGATGGTTTGAAAGAACTGTGTCTACATACCATGAACTACTTACTTCCAAGATATAAACTTGAGTAAATCAGCAGAGATGTTCAGATTCATGATAATCATTAACACTTCACAAGAAACCTTAAAGGTAGAGTCCGGTAAACTAGAATTAGATGCCAGTAGTTGTTGCCCTATATAAAATTCATTCCAAATAGTGTAGAGAAATGTTAAGACGTTCCATAACCTCGAAAAAGTAGATCTGTAGATTAAGTAGAGAAGAAGCCTAAAGACGCACTTTTCTCTTCACCCATCTACCCCTCCCAGGATATTTGACTCTCTTTAAATCTTCAGAAGCCTATATATATATAAAGGGAAACATCTAGAGGAGTAGAGAAATGGCTGTAAGGCAGCCAGGCGGGACGGGGTTCTCACCAAGGCCAGTACATGAGGCTTCCACATGCTCCCTGCCCCCAGCCCACAGCTGCTCCCCTCTCAGAGCCCTCTGGGCACTGGACCAGGGTGAGTCACCTATCCGTGGGTCCCAAGCAGGTGAAGGAAGGGCCCTGAGCTTACTATCCCCATCCCCCCACCCCCACTCTGGGCACTGCATCCCCTCAAAACGCTACCTGGAGGGCAGAGCCGCCCCGGGGAGTCACTGAGGGTGAGGACCCTGGGAAAGAGGATCCCATGGATAGTTGCCTTCAAACTGTGCCTTACCTGCTCTTTGGTGCTGAAGGACAACTCACAATAACACAGTGACAACTTTTTTGACACCCACTCCACAAGTAAACTTCGTGTCTTTGTCAAGAATGCCTGGAGATGGAACCCAGTCACTGTGCTGTGGGGAAGCCTGAACCAGCCTTTCTGGAGAGACCCCATGGGCCAGCACAATGGACAGGAACTAAGGTTCTTAGATGACATTCCCCCCATCAACACCAGATTTGTTTCTATGGTGACTGCTCTATAGTTAATATTGGAAGCTGCAGTATCCTTATTGACATCTGATCTCATAGTATTCTACCTTCAGTGTAGCAGTCTTGGAAGTAAGTTCCCTATTCTATTGTCTAACTTTCAAACAAAAAAGCCTCCACAATAAATGCAAACTATAAGGAAGAAGCCTGGAGGTCCTTGCTTTAGGTTTGAGTTTTGACTACTGTTTGAAAAACCAAGATTCCAGGAAAGATGTCAGGAATCTAAAGTTAAAATTATAAATTCATGAGTCTTGTTCTCATGGACTTTATGAACCAAAAGGAAAAGTAGACATTAGACACAAATATAAATATAAAATGTAAATACAGATTTTTAAGAGTCATATTAAACTGATATTTAAAAAAGCAAGATATTGCATAATTAGAAAGTCTATCCAAGTTACCCTAGTTAGCTATTTATAGAATGCTTTTCATAAGAAATTTCATTTCTGGCAAGTCTTAAAAGATCTTTAAGTTTAGTAGCTGTGAGGTTTTGGGGTGCATTTAAATAAATCTTGATAATCTCTATGGTGAACTTTTTTTACTATGAAAAATCATGTTGAATAATACTTAATACTTTTTTTGGGCTTTCTTGCTATATAGTTTAAATTACAAAATATATCAGTTTAAAGGGTAAGTTTTGATAAAGTTTGGTAATTGTATACAGTTGTGTAAATAGCACCATAATAAAATAGAAGAGTATCCTCTTTAAAAAAATGAAAGATTTAAATTGACGTAAATTCCCTTTTCCTTTTGTAGACTTTCCTACATTAGAGATGGGTGTTTAAATACTAGTCTTTATCTTTTAACAACCACTGTCTTCTGTTAGTTTTTGGTGCATATACAGGAAATACAAACATGTTTCACTTTAGCACAGGCAAAATGTAATTGAAAAGGCTGACCTGTAAAGAAAAAAATCCATTAAGACTATTTCACAACCTTATAGAAATGACTTTCAGATTATAATTACTTACAATTGAGTTTCCTTTTAAGTCCTCACAGTACTATTGCTTCATTCTGCACATCCTCTCATTTGATGATTAGAGAAGAAACAGAAATAGGTTAAGAACTTTCCTACCAAACAATTCTCAAAATGGTAAATGATTAGAATTTAGGTGCTCCAATAACTAAACTTAACACTTGTTCTATTATAGGACTCTCCCTCAGCTTTGCTCCCTCCTAAATTAGTGTGAAGAATTAGTTACATTGTAACTCATATAAAAACTATCGACTCCAGATCTAGCAAGGAAGGATGACTGGTTACATGCCTGGTTTTTTCTAGTAAGTAAATTCCTACTTGGATATGGGGACTATAGAAAAATCACACAAGATGAAATCGAATTCTGAACACCTAATCTATTAGGCAAATGCTTAAAAAGATAAGGACTCCAGAAACCATAATTACCTTATTTCTAATGCAACCTTAGGCACAAACATCAGTTTTCAGGCAATATTGGCTAAGAGAAATTGAAGGTTTTAACAGAGAAAAGGGAGAGGTTAGGAGATGACAAGAGGTAAGTTATGGTTCAGCCTCCTAAATTCCTCCTGTGAATAAAGGACACAACTAAGATTTCTGTTGATTGGCTATTACTATGTGGACAGGTTGTGTTGGCACAGCAGAAGGCACCACGAGCCTGAGTAATTAAATATAATTTCTTAGCTGAGAAAATACATCCTAGTAGAAATCCTATCAGCTTTGGAATTAGACCAACTTGGGTTTGTAACTTGGGTAAGCAACTTAACCAGCTGTGATCTTTGGCAACTTAGACATTTTATTTATTTATTTATTTATTTATTTATTTATTTATAAAGATTTTATTTATTTATTTGACAGCCAGAGATCACAAGTAGGCAGAGAGGTAGGCTGAGAGAGAGAAAGAGAAGCAGGCTTCCTGCTGAGTGGAGAGCCTGATGCGGGGCTCGATCCCAGGACCCTGGAATCATGACCTGAGCTGAAGGCAGAGGCTTTAACCCACTGAGCCACCCAGGCGCCCCAACTTAGACATTTTAAACCTTAGTTTCCTGATCTCTAAAATGGGGGGAATATTTGCTTCGCAGAATGTAGTAGTTTGCAGGAATGAAGCACGTGTTTGGCACACCACATATGCTCAGTAGATCACATTATCTCTTCCTAGAGACTGGGGTCAAAAGCAGCTGAAAAATGACCAGCACGTTATCCCTACTCAGAATATCATCACGTCTCTACCCTATAATGGAGATAGCTATATCTCCTTAGTTAAGACATACTGAAAATTAGGGTTAGAATTAGAAACTATCCTTCAAAACAGAAAGAAGGTTTGACTTGAACAATCCAGGAATTAGAACCAACTAGAGCTGTGGAATGTAAAGCTCTCCAGGGAAAAGCACAACTGAAATCAAAGAGAGAGCACGGTAAGAAAGACACCACTGCCTCAGATGCGCACGTGCTGATAAGGTAAGTGGAGGCTCCTGCTGAGGCTGATGGGAAATCGAGGGATTACCAAACTGAAAATAAAACAGGTGGTGAAGCTTAAGAAATAATCCTGACTTAAATGTAGAAAGGGGGCATGTTGCAAATATGCCTTTAGAAGATGAAGAATGAGCGTGAGCATGATTGTTCATCTACTGAGTCCCATGTTTGAGGTCTTTTTTGCCTCAATCCTCCGCCAGCAGCTTAACTACTTAAGAGAAAAGCAGAAATTTCAACTATAGTAAGAACAGTTATCAAAAATTTCTGAGGAGTTTCCATAAATTTCAGGAAACTTTCTGTGAAATGCATAAAACTGAGACATTAATTTACGAAGCATATATTCAAAAAGTTTAAAGCTGAATTATTTTTGCAGGTGATCTACAGAGGAAGTTTAATATGTACACTTGATAAGCTATAAACCAAGGACTTCACAGCTTTGAAATTTTGAAGATCTCTAAAGGGTACATGACTTCAGACTGCCAATCTCTGTAATGCAGCAGACATTTTGTAGAAATCAGAATTCTACAGTCCTACAGTAATAATGTGTCTACGGGAGGCAAAATAGTGGCCACCCACAGAAGTGCATGCCCAAATCCTTGGACTCTAAATATGTTACCACACGGGGCAAAAGGACTTTGCAGATGTGATTAAGTTAAGGATTCTAAAATGGGGAGATTATCCTGGATTATCCAAGTAGACCCAATGTAATCGCAAGAGTCCTTAAAATTGGAGAACCTTTATCTGGTTAGGGTCAGAAAAAGAGATATAAAAATGGAAGCAGGGTCAGAGTGATGCTCCACTGCTGGCTTTGAAGGTGGAGTCCACAGCCTCTAAAAGCCAGGAAAAAAAAAACAAGGAAACAGACGTTGATTTTATCCCAGTGAGACCTGTGTCAGACCTGTGATCTACAGAGTGGAAGGTAATAAATCTGTGTTGTTTTAACCATCGAGTTTGTGGTAAATTGTTACAGCAGCATTAAGAAAATACAGCATCTGTCTGATAAATATGCAAGACTGTCATAATCCTAAACAACTTCAAAGCCTTAAAATGGGAAACAGCCTGACAAGATGAAAGCCTGCAAACATACACATTGCATTAGCCTGTGATCTGGTGTCCTGAGCATAAATCAACTTAACACAGAATCCTATGTATATGTTCTTCTAAACATCAATAACAGTTCAACAAGTTGACAACTGGTTGTATATGGAAATCTCCAGAACCCTCTACTCTTTGCTCACAGCCCACAAAAATTATTCTATTAAACCAAAGCAATTTTACCAGAGAGCCATGTGGCAAATTGTCAGGAACACAGTTTACAAAATAGAGGTTTAGTCTTAGAATGATCATGACTCTTTCCATACAGTTGAAACTTTTTTTTTTTTACATTCAGTATTAAAAATTTACATTCAATGAAACAGAAACATACATGTGAATCACTACAGCTACCACTGAAATGGAGCCACATCTGGATATTCTTACATTAAAAAAAAAAAGACATTTTCAATTCCATCTTTTCGGACACTCTTCAAAGGTGTCTCCATATGGACTTGACCATCGATCCTGAGTAGTCAACACCAGCAAGTTTCCGGGAGAAGTCCTTATCAAAGTCAAGACAAACTAATGCAAACCACGGTCACTGTTATCAATGTTGGCAATGCTCTTGTTTGAAACAAAGCCAAATAAAAGGCATTTCACCAAGGACCAAGGATAAAATTTCCCTGGTGTGCCAAAGCCAATCTTTTAAAAGCTACTTACTTAGTGGATAAAGCTGTGTCTTTACTCTTAGGCTAATCAAAATATAAAACCCCAGATTTCATAAAAAAGGATTATGGTTTCACCCAAGGTTCCCCCTCAAGTTTGAAACACTAGGGTCCTTGATGCTATTAAAATATTTCAACTTAAGGACAACTTTAAAGGGCACATCCATTGAAGGACAGTCCACTTAAACAGTGATACGATTTGTTTGCCCACTGTATGTCACTGCTCCAAAGAGATTAGAACGTCCCTATTATTTTGGGACTGCCTCAACCTTCTGAGTTAACCAGGTAATGCTTTAAGCAGAAGGAAGACTGCACAGGCTAATTCAGGGGTTGCCATATGCTCTGGAATGGAAAAACTTGCTGAGATTTCTGTTGATATCTCACACTCAAGGTGCTTAGGAAAGTAATCACATCATTTGGCAAAAACATCCTGTGGTTGAATCATCAGACTTGATGGAAAGTCCCTATGTATGCTATTTGGATACAGACTGGGTTCTGGAGAGACAATTTGGTTGACATAAAAACAAGAAACGACAGTTTAATGTACAACTAAATTTGTCTATATGCAGAGGTAATCTTAAATATCTTTGGTTTTTTTATAATTTGCTGATAAAAAGTACTTGAATAAAAACACTGATAAATACCAACATAAATTGTATTGCTTTTAATTATGTAAACTTAGCCCTTTGATATCTTTTGCTACTAAATCTAGAGTCCTATCAGCCTCTAAATAAATTTATTTCAAATCTGCTCATCTTTACTTACTTACAGGCTAATCTATATATTTT